>JAYMTK010003131.1:0-12688 GCA_036897405.1 Pelargonium myrrhifolium | reverse complement strand
TTACAGTATTTCCACTTTTAATGATATCTTTGTACACTTGTAAGTTCATTTACTTTGACTTCGATTGATTGATCATATAGTAGTCCGATGATCGATTGGTTCCTTAGTCATTAGGAGGTCATTTTCGTCATTTACCATTATGTGGGTTATTGTTTTTTTTTATATTAAAGACGAGGTACAATACTTTGTGATACAATATTAGAAGGGCTAGAGGGCAATGACAAGATTAAAAACAATGTGATTATCGTGACATGTAACGTTTTGTTGGTGCACAACAAAAATTGTTATTCAGCTAAACAATTTGTCGCCAACATGTTCTCATTGTCATTGCTCGTTCAGAAAATATGTTTTTTTGTAGTTTCTACGGTACATAACATTGTCATGTGTTGTTCACAATATTATCACTTTTGTTGCGTAATTCCATAACTACTTCGACGTTGATTAATGATGATTTTTTTACTTTGATCACATGTATTTTTTGTTTCACCGCCTGATGATCGATTGGTTCCTTAATCATTAGGGGGCTATTTTCGTCGTTCACCACACATGGGTCGTTTGTTTAGTGTTTGGCGTAATACCTTGAGATATACAATAAGTACACAAAAATCACTATTCGGTTATACAATTTCATTATATGTCGCTAGCATGCTCATTTATCGTTCAAGAAATATGAACAACTTATTCGATGTTTGTCTACAACATTTCTATATTTCTTTACAATATGCTCCGTTTACTCCTATTTTTTACCAATTTAGGGTGGTTCAACTTTTCAATCAATCGATTTTTAGAAGGACAAAAAAAAGTGATTTGTAAGGTGTATGACATACGTCCTCTTAAAAACATTATCAAAAACCTTACGCAAAATATGTTCAAATGTCGGATACATGTAGGACACATGTAGGTTGTATGTGTATCGGGATTTCAAGTTTGGGTTGAAAATTAAAGTGTAACCCAAACCTGACCGAAAAAGATCGTGAGTTTTAAGACTTTAGTACAAATGTGTGAATTTGTCCGATTCAAAAATTGATTATGTCGAATTAAATATGATCTAGATGTCGAATTTTGAGTGTACCCACGAGTTTTAATCTAAATTGTTACATGTATTTCATATATGACCGATGTGGCCTGCAGTTCTATTATTTTATAAAATCACGTGCAAAACGTGTAAAGTACATGTTAGTCAAAAGTTAAAATAAAACTCCAGGATATTCATGTGCAAAACGTGTCAAGTACATGAGATTCACGTGTTATTACCCTTAAATTTTAAGTGATTTGCTTTATAGACATCCACTTGAACTTTCATATCTAAAAAAGCTTCCACTATTGAAAAGTTCAACTTTTCTAGCACAATATGTTCTTTGTACTTTTGTATTTAGCTTATTAATTTCTCTCGATGAGATTTATTTATCACCACTTTATTTATCAGGCTCATTAGTGGAATTGGTCGAGTCGGGATCACAACTAGTGCACTTGTTCTAGTCATGGAAAAAGTAGGAAAACAAAGAAGAGGTCGCGTCGGGATGATTAGATTCTTCTGCTTTACATTAGGGCTCTTGTCATTACCCGCCATCGCGTACTTGAATCGCAAAAATTCGTGGAAAAGCCTCTACTTTTGCACGTCGATACCATCGATTTGTTATTGCATTGTTGCTTATTTCTTCGTCCACGAGTCTCCAAGATGGCTCTTCATGCATGCGCGCGAAGACCAGGCCCGTGCAGTCTTGAAAAAACTAGCCCCACGCAACGCAGTCCTGGACTCATCGCTATAAGTCAACAAAACCCAAGATTTGGATTCGAATTCGAATAATTTGATCTTGTTGTTCAAGAAAAAATGGGTGGTCCAAAGAGTTTTAGCCACAATGGGTCTAGGGTTTGGTGTTGGAATTGTGTATTTTGGCATGATTTTAGGGGTTGGGAATTTAGGGTTTAATAATTACCTAACCCTAACTTTCAATGCTTTATTGCTCATACCCTCGCAACTCCTAATATTCTTCTCTATAGAGAAAATAAATAGGAGATACTCATTGTTGGGGTTTTGTGCAACAAGTGGGTTGTGTAGCATAGTTTGTGCCCTAATCGGTAACAACAAAAGCAGGATTGCAACGACGAGTTTGGAACTAGCTTCGTTTTTCTGTGTGAGTTCTGCGTATAATCTGCTGATAATTTACTCGACTGAGTTGTTTCCGACTTGTATAAGGAACTCAACTACCACAACCGTGAGGCTGGCGGTTTTAGTTGGTCCTGTTTTTGTGCTGATGTTGATTTCTAAAGGGAAGAGAATCGGGTTTTGGTGGTCTTATGGGGTTTTTGGGGTGATCATAGTTGTTTGCGGGCTATTTGTGTTGTGTTTGCCTGAGACAAGAAGGATAATACTTTGCGATACAATGGAAGAACAAGAGGGAAATGACAAGATTAGAAGCAATACAATCGTCGTGACCTAGAATAGTCTGCTGGTGCACAAAAATCGATATTTAGTTACATGTCGTTAACATGAAAATATGTTTGTTTACTGATCTTTCGCTATTTGTCTATAATATTTTCATATGTTGTTTACAGTATTTCCAATTTCAATGATATCTTTGTACACTTGTAAGTTCATTTACTTCGACTTCGATTGATTGATCATTTAGTTGTCTGATGATCGATTGGTTCTTTAGTCAATAGGAGGTCATTTTCATCATTTACCATTATGTGGGTTGTTGTTGTTATTATTTTTTTAAAACGAGGTACAATACTTTGTGATACAATATTAGAAGAACAAGAAGGCAATGACAAGATTAAAAACAATGCGATTATCGTGACATGTAATGTTTTGTTGGTGCACAACAAAAAAATGTTAGGCCTTGTTTGGTAACACTTTTTGACCTCCAAAAACTCTTACACATCAAATAAAAGAGTGTCACATATGCAAATGACAAAAACAAAAGTTAGGTATATTGTTTGCTTTCATTTAACTTTTGGTGACTTATGCAATGATGAAAAAGTTGCAAGAAACTATTTTTTTTAGCTTATGGCATGAGAAGTTGAGAGAGAAATATTCATATTCCAATTATGCTCTCGCTTTATGAGTTGTAGTGAATATTTTATTTTTATAATTATATACTTTTTAGTCATTTCACAAAATTAATTTTGTTTTTCATTTTTTTATATTTAATATAAAAGTACTTATCTTTACTTTTGTAAGCAAACAATCACAGCTTTTAGAAGTTGCTCAAAAGCTACTTCTAGCTTATGAGAAGTGTTACCAAACAAGCACTTATTCAGCTTCACAATTTCATTATTGTTGCCAACATGTTCTCATTGCTCGTTCAGAAAATATGTTTCTTTTTTTGCGGTTTCTACTGTACATAACATTGTCATGTGTTGTTCACAATATTATCACTTTTGTTGCGTAATTCCATAACTACTTCAACGTTGATTAAAGATGATCTTTTACTTTGATCACATGTATTTTTCATTTCACCGCCTGGTGATCAATTAGTTCCTTAATTATTAGGGGATATTTTCGTCATTCATCACACGTGGGTCGTTTGCTTAGTGTTTGGCACAATACCTTGTGATACACAATAAGTATACAAAAAACGCTATTCGGTTACACAATTTCATTATTTGTCGCTAACATGTTCCTTTCTCGTTCAAGAAATATCAAATATGACAACTTATTCGATGTTTGTCTATAACATTTCTATATGTCATTTACAATATGCTCCATTTTACTCGTATTTTTTACCAGTTTCTAGTGGTTTCTATTTTAGGATTTGTGCAGGTTTTTCATTACAATTAGGGCATGTTTAAGAGTTGTTAATTTTGAGTTATACATTGGTGTATGTATTGGATAACTTTTTTTATTTTTTATTTTTTAAATATAGAAAATCCATATTCCGGCGGCTGTAATATGGATTTTTCATAAATGAAGAACAAAGGAAGAGGAAAAAGAAGGCTGAGGTGGACTTGCTGACGTGACGGGTGTGGAGGACATGGTAGTGGCATGGTGGTGGTTCTATCCTACGTGGAGGTGAGAACCGGCAGTAGCAAGTCATAAGGACCAAATGCATAAAATCAACGAGTCCGGGTGTATTTTTATACTAAAAAAATGTTCCGAGAGATAAACACAAAATCGAACTAAGTTCAAGAGGTTTAGAAACATTTAACCATCGAAAATAAGAGCATAGACCAAATCAAATTGATTCTATTCAAGTTCAATCCAAAGTTTGGATCCATGCAAAATTTTGAAACTTCATACTCAATTGGGCCAAGATTCGAAAATAGTATATAGGCTTTTGTAAACACACATACACATCCGTATTGGGCTACACTAAGAAATCGAAGTTTGAATTAATGACAATTTGAACCCAAACTTGCGACCCAAATTTACAGGCACTTCACATCCGATACGACTTTTATTCCGACCAAAATTTGGGGTCAGATCAAGTTTACCCGGGAAAATTTTGAGCAGGACAAAATCGTACCATTCGACATATATTGTGCATAAAAATTGAAACTCGGACTAAATATGTCAAATCGAAGCACTTTTAGGTCGGGTTCAACAACCCGATCCTGACTCAAAAGCCAATTTGCCAGTTCTCGTACACAATTAGAGGTGACGACATGAATTTTGGATAGAATTCAGATTAACAAAGAGTATTTTGAATCCGACACAAAATGGGTTCGGATTTTATAAACCTTGGATCCGATTCGAACCGTAATTATCGAAAGAATATTATTTGATCCTCAATTAATCGACCGGTTTAAAGTTGGATTGAGTAAGACATACAAACTCGGATAGAAAAAATAATTTTTGATTAAAAAATAATAAGTGATCGAAAATCAAACTACTTATAAGCATTTGGTATCACGTAAATAAAAAGATATCCACAAAAATGTCATGTCAATATACCGACGATATTGTTATAAATTAAAAACAATTCGAAACAAAATAGCATAGTCAAAAAATCAATCTGAAACTCGATTAATTAGAGACAGATTGAAAAAAAAAAAAAGTTGTCGATTCAAAACAAAAATAAATATTCCAGAAGCCAAAATGAAATGATTTATCAAATTTTTATATTACTACTATTAACCAATCTTAATTAAATTAATTATAATAATAATAAATAAATAAATCGTACTAATATTACATATTTTTATTATTTTGTACGGTTGAATATCCCGAAAAGTGATGACGTGTACAGTATCCATCAACACTATAAATATAACACAAACACTTGAGATTTCGATTCTCTAATCGAAAAGCCCCAAATCTGTCTCTGATTTAGGGTTTCTGTTTCTCTTTCACTCTCATCGATCTCTGATCGAAATCGCCCAAAAATCCCCACAAATTCGATGGAGTCAGTGCAATCGATTACCAATCCACCGTCCGCTCCGCAAACCCTAGATCCGCACGACCCAAACCCTCCGCCACCTCCTCCAGATTCGCTCGTTCCCGATTACCAGGACCCGTCGCCGCCGCCGCAGCCTCCACCGCCGGCGGAAGAGAATCCGGCCGCGGAACAAGTCTCCGGTCAGCAGAAAACGAACGATTTGCCCCAAAACGGATCTGAGAATGGGCACGAGAAGGCTCCGGTTGAAGGGAGCTACGTTGCGAAGCTGGAGATTCTGAAGCCTCTTCTCTCCGAGAACGGACTGACAAACACGCAGAGTGGAGGGACGGACAAGGACTGCTCCGGCGGAGAGGAGGAAGCCAGCAGCAGGAGGCGTAGGCGTAGCCGGTGGGACCCGCCGCCATCTGAAACCACCGCTCCAACCGGTGAAGCTGGGGCTGGTGGCAGGAAGAGGAAGTCGAGGTGGGCCGATGATGAACCGAAGCCGGTGATTCAGCTCCCTGATTTTATGAAGGATTTTACTGGAGGTATTGAATTTGATCCTGAAATTCAGAGTTTGAATAGTAGGTTACTTGAGATTAGTAGAATGTTACAGTCTGGTCTGCCTCTAGATGATAGGCCAGAGGGTGCTCGGTCTCCGTCTCCGGAACCTATATATGATAACTTGGGAATTAGGATTAATACTAGAGAGTATAGGGCGCGAGAGCGATTGAACAAGGAGCGGCAAGAAATTATATCTCAAATCATTAAGAAAAACCCTGCCTTTAAGCCACCAGCAGATTATAGACCACCTAAGCTGCACAAGAAGCTATACATTCCGATGAAGGAGTATCCCGGTTATAATTTTATTGGGTTAATTATTGGTCCGAGAGGGAATACCCAGAAGAGAATGGAGAGAGAAACGGGTGCGAAGATTGTCATTAGAGGCAAAGGATCAGTGAAGGAGGGTAGGTTGCAACAGAAGAGGGACTTGAAGCCTGACCCAGCGGAGAATGAGGACTTGCATGTTTTGGTTGAGGCCGATACTCAGGAGTCACTTGAAGCTGCGGCCGGTATGGTAGAGAAGCTATTGCAGCCTGTAGATGAGGTGTTGAATGAGCATAAAAGGCAACAGCTTAGGGAACTTGCTGCTTTGAATGGGACAATACGGGATGAGGAATTTTGCAGGTTGTGTGGTGAGCCGGGGCACAGGCAGTTTGCATGTCCGTCACGGACATCGACTTTTAAAAGTGATGTTCTTTGTAAGATATGCGGAGATGGTGGGCACCCGACAATTGATTGCCCAGTGAAGGGAACTACAGGAAAGAAAATGGACGACGAGTATCAGAACTTTTTGGCTGAGTTGGGCGGGACTGTTCCTGAATCTGCAACTAAGCAAAGTGCAACATTGGCTATTGGTGCGGGCAGTTCTGGGAGCAATCCTCCTTGGGCTAACAATACCGGGCGTGCCGGGATTGGATCACAAGGAGGCTTAGGGGCAAATGGGATTAAGCCCCCTAAGGATTATGATGATACAAATCTTTATATTGGATATTTGCCGTCCACTTTGGATGATGATGGTTTGATCAGATTGTTTGCACCTTTTGGTGATATTGTTATGGCTAAGGTAATTAAGGACCGAGTCACTGGATTGAGCAAAGGTTATGGTTTTGTGAAGTACGCTGATGTTCAGATGGCTAATAATGCTATTGCTGGCATGAATGCTTATCGACTAGAGGGTAGAACCATTGCTGTGAGAGTTGCTGGTAAACCTCCTCAGCCTGTTGTGCCTCCTGGCCCTCCCGCATCAGCAATGCCGACGTACCCTGTTCCTAGCCAGCCTTTTGGTGCCTACCCATCCCAACAGTTTACCCCGGGCGGCCCTCTTCCAAATGCACCTCATGGGAGTTATGGCGGATCTCCTCTTCCATGGGGACCACCTGTCCCTCCAACTTATGCTCCTTATGCTCCTCCACCTCCTGGTTCAACTATGTATCCTCCTCCCCCAGGTCAACCCATGTCTCAGTATGGTGTACAATATCCTCCGCCTATGCATAATGGTCCCCCGGGTGCCCCAACTCAGCCGGTGACCTCAAGTGAAGCACAACAAAGTTACCCACCAGGAGTACAATCTGAACAATCAAATATGTATGGCAACTCGATGCCTGCTATGCAATCGAATGTCCAACCTCCATATCCAACATCCTCGATGGGATACTCATCATATTACAGTGCGGTTCCTCCGCCCCCTCCTGCATCTGTCTCAACAGCAGACCATTCAAGCATGGGCAATCCTCCTTGGGCCACAAATTCTCCAGTTCCTCCTCCAGGTCCACCACCAGCTCCGCCATCTGAAAATATGTATGGTGCAGATGCCGAGTATGAGAAGTTCATGGCAGAGATGAAATGACGTCTTTATTTGGAATGCTGCTTCCAGGTTGAAAGGTATTAATTATATCTTTTGCTTTTGTGAGTATCATTGTGAGTTTGTTTATATATTTGTGTTTGATGTCTGTTCATCTGCTGATACCGAAGCATGCCCAATACTTTTATGGCATATGAGCCAACAATTTCATCTCTCATTTCAGCTGCATTTGTTGAGAACGCATATAAAATTTCCCAACCATATTTTGCTATAAGTTTGAAAATAAAATCCATATCTAGAGTTATGCTGCAGTTATTGCTGGATCAGGGATTTTTTGCCCCTACAAGTAACATTCTATTAATCTATTCCATTCTCCTATGTATTTTCTGAAAGTGTCTGGAGCTTGTGTCAAATTTTGTTATGGTGTGTTCGAATTGTTGGATTGGATTTGAAATTCTGGGTTTGATACAGCTCCACTCTTTGGATGCGCAAAGAATTTGGATTTAGCTCTTATTCAAAACATGCCTAGAATATGAGATTTCAAAGGACAACTCTTACCATGCCATTTGTAATTTCATGGTTTTCCAGACATTAGAATTGTATTTGAAGTTTTAAATAAAATACAAGAATCCAAACTCAACCTTAGGTTGCTTCATAAATCATATTTTCTATATATTTTTCCCATCATTTTCCTGTTACCATAAATGAATCTATTTTTGATAGCAAAGTCTTGCAAGACTTTTTGATAACAAACTGCCATTGTGGAGGTATGTGATGTCTTGGGTAGAGAAAAATATACAAACAGGTAATCACTTAAGTTTTATCTTAATATTTTAGGTGTTGTATTTATAGCTTTTTATTATTAGCCCCAAGTTCCGAAGCTAGTTTTATATTAATATGAATAGTTTTGAGTATGCTGGATTTTGTAAGTGATGCTGCCGTGATGTATACAAATTATGTAATGCTTAATGTTGATGGTTCCTTTGCCTCTTTTGTTCCTTCCATTTCCACACATTTTATTATTTTTATTTGCAGAAAGATTGCAGCGCCGTCGTCATCTCTCTATATATATGTCTTGGTTACATTATATTTACATTTCTTAACCCCTCTTATTTGTTACCGTTGCATAATTTTGACAGGCCTGATGTGTTTCTTGGAGCTCTTGTCAACCTGATTTCTTACATCTCTTGCCATGACTTTGGGACTCACAACTCTAATCTTGATGTACTGTTATGAAATTGCAGAGATTTGGGCAGGAAGATCCGCACATGGAGACGCTATTACCAAAACTTACATATTTCATTTTTATGTAGGACATAATTTTGTTTTTCGTGGGTGCTTATTACCTCTCTTATTCCTGGTTGCTAATGGTCTCTTATTAGTTTGTTTTGAATAACCGGTTTCTGACATTTTGTGTTTGTTATATTTTATTCGGATTATTTTGAATTGCTTAACTATTCTATTTCTACAATGAGTGCGTCCAGGAGGTGATTGCGCCTTAGAATATGGGGCATCATTTTGGGATAGGTGAAGTATTTCTGTGCATTTTTTTTGCGGTTTTTGCGCTTTCATTAACAGATTCTGTTATGCTGATGTTGTTTTCGAGTTCTTATGTGGCAGGGAAAGAAATTCCTACTCGTATAGCTAATCTCTGGCTTTTCCGGTACCCGATTTCTGGGGCTCTCCATATTTGTGTCATAACCCTAAACTTTTCAACAATATGTTTGCCTGGCATTTTTCATTTTAATTTCGATAGATAGTATGAAACTACTGGCCGTTTTTTGTTGTTGCTGTTGATGTTGTTTTCAAATGATTTGAATTCTAATCTGATTTCCTAGTTCTTTTCACAAATCAAGCTTTCCGAAAACACACCTCATCTATACTTTCACATGGCAAACTGGTTCTGGTTGCTCAATGTTGATTCAAGTTCTTTTGTGTTTTACTCTAGTGTATATAGTCATATAGAGATCATATGATTTGCTGTGACCCGTCAGTTTAGAATTATTGTTCAGTTCAGATTAGATTTTTGGAATTTATAGTCCGGAATGAAAGTTTAATGAGCCTGTTAAGCTGCTTTACATGGCTAGGTTTCTTTTTTGCCCTTAACGTGTGGAATTGAGCACGGGTCATGTTAAATGGATTGAATTACATGAGATGAACACGTTTCATTGAATTGGTTTGGCTTTTTTAGCAGGTTTAAATACTTCACGTGTTACAAGGTTATACTTGCCTCGTGTTGGATGAATTGAATTACATGACCCAAACACGTTTCTTTGAATGGTTTGACATGGCTTGTTCAGAAGGTTTAAATACTTTGCATGGTAACAGGTGGAAATTTGTGTTCACGAGTCATGTTAAATGAGTTGAATTACTTAACAAGAACACATTTCGTTAAATTTGGTTGACATGGTTTGTTCAGCATGTTTAAATACTTCATGTGTTAACTGGTGGAAATTCTTGTTCTTGGGTCATGTTCGTGTCATGTTAAATGAGTTGAATTACATTACACGTTTCATTGAATTGGTTCATTTGCCTTGTTCGGCAAGTGTTTAACGGGTGGATTTCGTGTTAATGGGATACTTGTGTTAACGGGTAAAAATTCGTGTTCAGAGTCAGGGTTGTGTCTTGTTAAATAAGTGGAATTGCATCACATCTTCACATGGCTTGTGTTAATGGATCATGTTTGTATTATGTTAAATGGGATACTCGTGTTAACGGGTAAAAAATTTCGTGTTCAGGTTCTGGGTTGTGTCTTGTTAAATAAGTTGAATCGCATCACATCTTGGCATGGCTTGTGTTAAAGGTTAAAAGTTCGTGTTCAGGGTCAGGTTTGTGTCTTGTTAAATAAGTTGAATTGCATCTGTATGTGTTTAACAGGTGGATTTTGTGTTAATGGGTCATGTTTGTATCGTGTTAAATGGGATACTCGTGTTAACGGGTTAAAATTCGTGTTCAGGGTCACTGTTGTGTATTGTTAAATAAGTGGAATTGCATATTTGCATCACATCTTGACACGGCTTGTGTTATTGAGTCATGTTAGTATCATGTTAAATGGGATACTCGTGTTAACGGGTAAAAATTCGTGTTCAGGGTCGTGTCTTGTTAAATAAGTGGAATTGCATCACATCTCGACATGGCTTGTGCGGCAGGTTTATATACTAAACAGGTGTGAACGGCGGAAATTCATGCCCATGGGTTTACGGTTGTGTCACGATAAATTAGTTGGATTACATGACAAACCTTTCCACCCAAAATTCGATTTGCCACGAAATCTTGATTTTGGTCTACTTTTGATTTTGATGATCCACTTTACCCAAAATCTTACCCGAAACCTTGCCCAAAACCATGTTGCGACGGGTACTATGCTTAATGTAGTAACATCAACACTATTTGGCGTGTGCACGTCGTGGATCGTGCACACGTTCCTGACCATTTGTTCCTCGACAGAATGTTTTTGTAATGTAGTTGTAGCGATATAGTAGTTTATCATGTACGAGTTGTATCAAACATGATATAAAGATATTGTTGGTTATGCATAAATATAACTCATTTGAGAAACGAAATGGTAAACCACATTTTATTGCGGTTTGGTTAAGTACAAAAGTTAGGTTTGTATCCAATCATGAATACTCCTAAAACATGCTTTTGGATCTTAGCTTATTACGTATTGTGAAAAGTTGTTGATTGTTGTCGTATTTTTCATAAGTTACACTGGTCACTCGGAGGTTGATATTGGGTAACACACAAAAATGATTAAGGATATGCTTGATAGCGTAAATAGTTATCATATCCTAATCAATAGGTTCTCACGCGATCTCATAAGGTTCTCCATCCACTATGTTAGGTTTCTTGTTCCCTATGCCAAGCAACGTGATCTCATTACAACAAAGACCCTACGGCGACGAGTTTTACATCTGCAAAAAATCATGCAGACTCACCTTTTGCTCACACACGAGATACTCTTATCCAATCATTTCACGTATTTTTGTTGCGTTGCACTATCCTCTTGCAACAAGAAACATTGTTTTGTGGCAACACATTTTGTAGATTGCTCCTCGCTCCCACGTAACTCATTCACACACCTCCTTCTCCATATGCATTCCTATGCCTTCTCGCTTCTAAGAAACTAACGAAAACTCTTAACGCTTCTCCTGGACCTAGACTCCCTTATGGAGCATAATTGCAAGGAAAGCCTCCCACTTATCAAAAGCACTTGTGAGATACATGGGCTATGTTTTGTAATTTGTACTATACCAATTTTGTGAACTCGTCCAACCCATGGACATCGAAGCCCAGGTCAATCAGGAAGAACATATGTCTTGAAACTTCTTGCAAGTACATTTTGGAAGACATTGGTGCCGTTTTGAACAACCACCTAGCGTCATCGTCGGTTTATTATGTTAATCGGAATACGGTTTGTAATGCACATTCACTAGCTTCTTTTGGTAAGCGGGGAGTCTCCAAACTGTGGTTTCACCCACACTTTTGTACTATTATTATATCATATCTATAAACCGCTCCCTTTCACTTAAATTTTTTTGTGAACTCAATTGGGCCATGTTCCAAAAAAGTTTGGACCTTTAAACTTAAGTTTCAAGTCCGGTACAGACCCAATCAATTTGACTATATTTTACAAAAATACATGGATCAATTTTGAGTGTCCTACAGTTTAAGTGTCAAATCGTCAGCGATATATTGAAGTGCTGAACCCGACCTAATATCTAGTTTTCTTGAAAGTAGTACCGATAACCAAATCAAATTTACTCGAGTATAATTCAATCCGGTTTAATCCTAAATTTCGATTTAGGTCGATATCTAAACACCCTACTAAAATGGGCCATTTTAAGAGGAGTTTTGGGCTTTGTTGGGCTTTTGTAAACACGTGTATCAAAGTTTTCCAATTATAGTTAGCTCACAACTGTCAAGGGTTTTAGGGTTCTTAAATCTTAGCTATGAAACGAGAGTGAGGCACTGAAACTGGAAAATCGAACTGCAAATTCAA
>JAYMTK010003130.1:0-12689 GCA_036897405.1 Pelargonium myrrhifolium | reverse complement strand
TTATTAAGTATTTTTAATGAAAATTTTTCAAATGGATTATTAATATTCTTCTTTTTTTACTATAATCATGTAATGTTTGATTTATATATTTAATATATTTTTTCCCGTGCAACGCACGGTATCTAAACTAGTTATTTTAAAAAAAATTGAAGCCAGGAAAATCTTACAAGATATCTTGGAGCCTTGAAAATATTTTTTTTAACATATAACACCTTGTACAGCAGAAGAGAGGGCAATAAAAAAAAACAAATAAATAAAACAGCAAATCTTACAAGATATTGGCATGCACACAATTAAGGATACTGCATATTACCTTGACAGCACAGTAAGCAAAATAAATAAACAAAATAACATTTGTTGCTTACCACACTTTTGTCAACTTGCAGCTGTTGAATAGACATACAAAAGAAATCGGCATCAGCGCGCATTGGCCAACCTAATCGAAAACAATCAGGTGACCTGTAATCGTACAAAGGAAAAAAAATTAATCATCAAATAAAATTAATGTCTACTACCAGAAATATTCATTTAAATCATCATATAATATCAGGACAGTAATGGTATCAAGACATTTAATAATGAACAAATAAATGTGTCCTACCAGAAATATTCATTTAAATCATCATAGTTCCTCCACCGGGAATGTTTTGACCTCCCACCTTGACTCCATTCAGCTTCCTATTAGGAAACGATAAAGTAATGGTATCAAGACAAAACACCAAATACGCAGGCGCGCGCACACACACAAAACAAAAATCCCAAATACAGTGCATCATAAAAGAAATGCACACAACACCTTCGCAATCACATCATAGATTGGAGTAACAACTTTTGTCAAGAATGCTTCCTCGTCGCCTCCATAGGCTGGCTTCACATTTTCTCCGGTCATGGGACTAACATTCCCAGCTAGCATACCATAGAGTTCGAATGCCATCTGCCACAACAAAAGAAACGGAGCATCCAAGTCATACAATAATTGAGAAGACAGTAAACTTTAATGGACGCATATATCTGACAACATGTCATCCAATACAAAATCTAACGAATTGAAACCAAATCTATTACAAATTCATGGCTAGAAACATAGTTTAATAGTAAAATTCACGTCTGTATGAAGTATGGTACCATAAAATATTACCACAAAGGTACTTGCAGCCTTAAAACAGAGAAAATACCACAAAACATACATGGTGATAAATATAGCAAAGGCATTCTGGCATAAATCTTAAGTTTGCAGCTTCCCCCCATATCAGAAGATATAGACCCATGTATAATAGTTTGCGCTGTTGCACTTCCTGCTGTATGGTCGGCAACCTATACAATTAGAACCACAAGGAGATTAAATTGTAGAATGTTAAACACTTTTTACCCAAAAAGAAAAGTTACAAGTGTAAATTTGAAAACTACACCTTCCGTATACTAGCCAACAAAAAATGTACAATTACAGAACAAGGCCAAATGCTTTTAATTGATGTCAGGCAACCACATATCACCAATACCATATCCAAATCCAGATTTTGACAGGCAACGATGTAAAATACCTTGAAATTCCAATTAGAATTCAAACTTGATATATAACTGGTGCCTCCCATAAATACCCAACCTAGTAGAAACTAAGCAAAATGGAAGTGCAAATTGGATAGAATCCAGTATATTAGAGGACATAAACCATTTGAATTAAAGCAGTACCAAAAGGGTCTTACCAAAGACTACTTTTCCGATCCAAGTATTTGCACCATTTTTTGTAGTTCTTAAAAAGTTTCTTCATTACCTCAGTTAGTGCACGTTCATCCAGCTAACCAAGAAATATAAGAGAAAATATATATCAGGCGCAGTTTATGGAGTAATCACCAAGTTAACAAGATGGACTGAATTTCATTGCTTCTTGCATTTTAGGAAGTTAAACAGAAAAGCTCTAATAAATTTCTATGTCCTACAACCCAATTCATCTAATTCAAGTGCTAGGCTGTGAAAAAAAATTGTTCTTTACTTGAAGTATATGTAACTCGTCCAAAAAAAACAATATATATATATATATATGTATTCCATAAAACATTCGCCGAAGGAGATAACCAACATTTTCATTACATTTCTGGACAAGTACCAGCCATACAACCGTGCAGCAACAATTATTACTGAGGGAAAGAAGGCCTCGGAGACAGAGAGAAAGACCAACTAGTCTATATAAACCAGTTTGAAACACAAAGAGCAATATAGGACTCTGAACTGTACAATAGCATGCCTCGGAAAATTATTTTTAAAAGAGTTCTAAGTTTTAACATGAGAAAGCAGCTTTTTGAGCTAACACATCCTTACATGCCTAGGATCATATTAGTTTTTTACATTTTTCCAAAAGCACAGCAAAAATGAGGTACATGAGGATAACTATCATCAACAAAAAGGAAGGGTACATGTAAAATAAAAGCAGCAATTTGAAAGCCACACTGCTACAGAAATTATGTTCCCATAGAAACCATGACAGAAATGAGGACAGTGCATTATTATTAACAAAGCTTCTTAATTTTTTGTATTAAAAAAAATCTTCTTTTTTGTTGTGAAAGTGCATTATTACGCGATTGTGTTGTTTTCTTTCATGTATTCCCAAATAAGTAGTAAAGATTAAATGGGTGAGCTAGTTGCATTATCAACACATATTAAAACTCCAACAATAGAGATGTTGGAGGTGCAAACAATATGGAATGATCAGAGGTAGTGGTTCTTTTGTTCTTAGACAGAAGAGGGCTGCGACTAGTGGAATTGATCAAGTTAGCCCTCGAAGTACAATTCAGAAATATCAAATATAAATGTATCTAACTAGAAGAAAGGTCCTATTCTATGAAAAAAATGAGAGTATATAACAGGCTTTATTGCCACAGAAAGAAGGGTGGCAATAAAACAAAAGGTAACCATGTTACTTTCTAAAACACAAACCTTGGGCTGCTGGTCAGGCTTTGGAAATTGACGTATGTGCACATTTGCAAGTAACAAAATCAAGTGCTCTCTTTGATTCGCCACATTATCTTTCTGCAAATTCATCAACCAACAAATTGAAGACACTAGCTTTGCACAAGAAACTACATTAAATCCACATACATTCATAAATAAAAAAATGTGGTTCTTGTTTGTTTGACCTGAAACCCAAACATTGCCTGAAGCCAATCCAAAATATCTTCATCTTTTTTCTTCTTGAAGTCCTTGGGCCATGGAAGGCCTCTGGTGTTACGAAGGGCAAAAACGGCAGCTTGTATCTGCAAATCATGATGGAAAAGATGAAAGAATAAGGTAACCATTTTAATAATACTAATCAAGAGCTACCATCAAGTAGATCATGCATACAGAAGTTGGAAACAAACCTCAGGATATCTCATGATTGCCTGGTTTGCACTATCAGGATCGAGAGGAAGGATATTGTAAGGGACATAGATCTGAGTCTTTTCTGCAACTTTATCCTGAGCTTCTAAAATCTGTAAAATGTCATTTGCAATGATGTCAGACAAAAATACGCACACTAAAGCTAGCAACTAGTGAAACTTCTGGATTAGATTTTGCTATAATCACACCCACATCAGACAAGGTTTACGACAATATAATCATTGGCCATGAATGACATTGTTTTACCTCACGATCAACTTCCATTGATTGTGTCATATTAACTGCCTTTAAAACCTCAAAGAGTACATTAGCAGTTTGATATGCCTTGGTTAGCTGTGCACTGGATGCAAAAAGAACAAGTATACCAACTTAAAACACATTCAAATACAGCAGAGATATTAGGAAATAAATCAACTTAAGACATATTTACTATCTCAAATCTCACCGATCAGCTTTATCAGCGGCATTTTGTAAAGCTTGGATATATTTCTTGTAGTAATGCTGATAAAAACTTTGCATTTCACGTGCGTCACTTTTTTTAACCCTTCCCATTAATGTTGGATCATTCTCCTGCAATATTGAAAAAAAAAAACACTTTCAATGGAAAGAGAGAGAGAGAGAGTTGACAAAGCGATGAAAAAGTTATGTAAATGGCTACAAGATACAAATAATTAAACCTAAATAAAGACAGATTCTACATCAAATATTTTGCAAGTGGAACTACTTCGAGTATCTAGATGTACACAAGACATTTGTGCCTAGTAATGATAATTAAATTAGGTAATGCGTCAGCAGAACCAACATACTTCTACACCATGAGAACTTCTAAATAGTTATCAAACACCTTTAAACTGCTACATAGCACATCCATTGGCAACAAGATTCCCATCTGGTGAAGCGTTCTTTAGACTTCAATAATTGAGTATCTAGATGTACACAAGACACTTGTGCCTAGTAATAATAACTAAATTAGGTAATGCGTCAACAGAGCCAACATACTTCTACACCAAGAGAACTTCTAAATAGTTATCAGACACCTTTAAGCTGCTGCATAGCACATACATTGGCAGTCAAGATTTCCCTCTGGTGAAGCGTTCTTCAATAATGGTCATTTCCATTCCGTGGTGCAGAAAGTAACCAGACCACTTCTTGAGCCAATGAATGAATGAATATATTATTCATTTAGTATTATGACATCTATCCAAGCTAGACCACAATCAAGTTTGAATTGAATTTCAAATCTTCAATATACAGATTCAAGTGGCTATTCTAAGATCATTCACAGCATTTCAGAGAAGGGTGGAGTAGGCCATCTCAACCCACTTTTTTTTCTCAGCATCTCAGCCCACTTCAATTGTTGGAAGACCATTTCCCATGTTAAAAATGAAGCTTATTCCATCAACAGAACCCATAGCAACAAAAATAGGCTCATTTTGTTCAAACAAAAGTAAGACAAGTCAACACTAATTCGTTGTTCAAAACTCAGAATCCTTTATATGTATAGAGTCTATGGACTTATAACAAATTCCTGTGATATAGGGCATGGGATTTGTTACCACTGCAACTATAACATCATGCATATAATGTAATCAAACCTAAGTAATATAGGGCATAAGCTGACTTAGTCCAAGTAACAAAAAGTGAGTAGCAGCAAACTAGTAGCACTTGAACAACTGGAGAGGGAAAGAGTAAGTGGAAAAAAGGATATCATTAAACAAAAGTTTCTGATTTAGCAGGATTGCATATGCAGTCAACTTAGATAAACACTGCCTCCATTTGATAGTACTTTACAAAGTAAGTAACTTTAATCCATGGTTTACAATGCAATGATTCAAAAACAAGATGCCCAAATATATCCAAGGAATTTCAACCTTCCTAATTGTGCATAAGCAACTATATCCTAGAAAAATATTTGTTGTGGGCAAAAGAATTTACATGACAGGACGTCATTTTTTGAAAATGAAGTGAATATAATAGAACATTGCATACCCTTTCAAGACGTTGAAGTAGAGCAGTTTTAAATTGACGAACACCACGTCCACTGGAAGTGGGATCCAACCTGTGAGCCTTCTCAAAGGCATAAAATCGACCTGTATCCAAGACCATGATATATGAATCAATCAAGGTAAAATAACAAACAAACAAATCAAAATGATAACATGCGGACCTGTTATCTGAAATATGACTATAAAAAAATATATTTTATAGTTTACACGTCATAAAGATGCCAACACATGCAGACATCATCCTTACACCCCCATTCCCACAATCAATCGAGTATAGACACAGAAGTTCATAGGATCATAACAACCCTTAAATTAATTAGGAATAAAAATAAAAAGAAAGTTTAGCCATAAGCCAATAACCTTCCTAATTTCAAATACAAAGAGTAATTCAAAGTTCAAAAAAAAGTTCATTTACATAGTCTATAGTAAGATCCAAAAGGGGAAAAATGTTATCCTCCAAAAATCATGTGCACTATAGGGCTGTCATTACTCATTAGTGCCATAATGCAGCCTGCTTTACTTAAGATCACATTAAGAAAGGCATATTGACTCAGAAGAGCTTTGATATACTTTTGTATCAATCAATCAATTACTTAACCTGATGAAATATAGAGCCTGGATAATCATGATTCTTAGTTTGAATAACCAAGTAAGATGAAAATTGACTACAAGTTACTAGTTTTAGCTACTTTCATAGGGGGGGAAAGTTAAAACCATAGTTTAAGTGCTAAAACTTCTACATAAGATTTATACACAATGGCATTCTGTTATGCTTGAAAACCTTCTCCGCAGCTAACACAATATGATTACCAAATAAGCCACTCTCATGAATATGAATGCGTACTAGTTCAGTGTAGCACGGAACAATGTCATAAAGCAAGTATCACAAAGCCTTTTTTCAGAAGTCTCAATATATAGCTGTCCTATCGGCTCCATAACTTCAATTTGCTCACAGATGACCAACAAGAGACGGATAACAAGAAGCATACAAAATTTGGAACAAGCACAACAAAATGAAGCAATTGGCGTCCAGATATACTTAATAAACTTGATCAGAAATGAAAAATAAATAAGTAATAATTCCATAAATGCAAACAGTATGCTGTAGTAATTACTCGTATGCCAGATCAAACCCCCCACTTTTTCTCTTCCAAAATGGGCAAGATTTTAAAAGCATGAAAAAAAAATAAAATAAAAAACAGATATTTTTTGATATATAGCAGAGTGAAGCTTGAACATACAGAGATAAGCAACCCTGGGATTGCTGGATTCGACTTCATTTGCAACACGGAGAATGGGCGCGATCTCGACGAGTGAGGACGGCACAATTTCACTGTCAAAAATAGACTCCCCGAGGTTCCCGGCAGTCTGCGTCCGCATGATCCGCCGCTGCGGAGGCGGCGGCTGGTCCGACGGACCCCCTCTGGACGACGACATTAACCAGAACGCCGAAGAAACACCTCGAAGCTTACCTGCAACCAAAAATCCAAATCAAATGAACATAACTTTAGTCGAAGATTCCACAAAACAGCCAGCGAGAAGCACAAAAGGCGAAGTGAGAAGAAAGCGAACCAGGTGGTGGAGTAGCCTAAGCAAGAAGATATGGGAGGAGGAGGAGCAGCAAGTGCAACAGCAACATCGGCAACTTGCAGAAACCAGCTTGCTGAGCTTAAAACGGTGTGTGGGAAAGTGATTTTGGGGAAAGCCAAAAGGTGGAGTGGAGAAGAACCCTAGAGTGGAATGGAAAGTGGAGTGAGAGAGGAGTGTGAACTCGTGTGGTGTAGTAGAGGAGAGAGAGAGAGAGAGAGAGAGAGGCACGGCAGGGGCTGGGGTTGGGGCAGCCTCTGTTTCTTGAAGTACGGTCAAGTAAAGGGCTTGGTGTTGTAGGAAATAACGATATTGACACTCTCTTCATGCTCTACTCTCAAATCAAATCGGATTCAGCCCAATGAATATGGTCCCGTCATTCACCTCTAATCCGAATGAAATTTTTTTTTTTTTTACAGGAGATACACCTCACCTCAAAGGAAAATCTCAAGTGCTTAAACCATTTAACCCACATATCTTTGGTTATTTTTTTAATTATTTATACATAAATAAAAAATTATTTTGCATATATATTTTTGTCAGGAATTTAAGTCAATTCGATTGGTAAACTTTGAGAAAATCAATATGGGGAATTTTGAATGATCGCTGATGTGGCGGCGTCAACTTGTTGCAGTAAGTTAATAGGGCCAAAATTAAAAAAATTAAAAAGTTGAAGGATAGATATATATGGTTTTGAGGGCAGATGCTAAAATTAAAATAATTACCATCCTATGATAGAGAAAACTAATTAACCTTTTTTTAATGTCCCGCAATTGTTTGAGAGAAATTTTAAGTAATTTTTGTGTTGATATAATATATATTTTCAAGACAAATATGATGACTTTAATTTATTTTTAGGTCGCATCTTTATTGGTTGATATAAAAATATTAGAGGGGAAATAATATAGATTCTGAAAGGTGATTATAAAGTATCAATAGATTGAGATGAAAATCACAATATTTTATTTTAATTTGCATTTTTGTGCCCTAAATAATTGATTCATGCATCACGAAAAAAATAATTACTAAATATGTTCCAAAAAATAATTATTTATAATTTTATATGACGAAACTTTTATTATTTAAGTGTTATCGGATCAAAATAAAAATATGAATAGTTGAATATATATATTTTAAATGTGAACAATTTGATCAATTATATTTTCTAACCCAACATAAAATTATAAGCGTTTAGGTCAAGGGATGTTAAGGGAGGTTATAGGCTCTTAGGTCTAGGGTTTTGATACAGAGGGACGACGGCAAAGGGGCTTGACAACGGTGACGTGGGTGGCTTGTCTGAGGTTTGCAACGACGGAGACCACATATCAATGGGTGTGGTGCTCTCAAGTCAGCGGTGTGGTCTCTATCTCACGGCGGCGACATCTCGATACGAGCAGAGGTGGTTGTTGTAGAAAGATCTGGAACAACGGCAGTGGATCAGAAATCGGCAAGGTCGGACGGTGGATTTGGTGTTATCGGTGGCAGACGAGGGAAGTCGGGGAAATTGGAAGGCATTTCTGGTTCGTTTCTCGGTGGGAGTTGGTTGTGACTTCACTTCTGGTGGGTCGCGGTGGTTGATACTGAAGGGTGCGGCGGATCTATAGCGGTCTGGATTAGACTTTTTGGCTGTTTCCTATGTACATTGAGGTTTTGTTTGGGAGCAGTGGAAAAGAGGCTGATGATGGAGGATGGTGGGGGTTGAAGGGGAGATGGTTTAGCCATTGGTCTGTGTTGGAAAGAGGTTGAGTTTTGTGCGGTAGAACTGGAGAGGGAGTGGTGGTGGCTGAGCTCGCAGGTGGCGAGGATGGTTCGGATTTCCCAGGTTGAGGAACCCGGGGAAGGGAGTAGTCCGTTATGGGCAGGTTTCAGTTTTGGGGCCGTTTACCGTAAGCCAAAGCCCGGAAGGTGCCATTCATAACCATTCATCCAGAGAGGGATGCTTAGTTAGTATGGGCTAAGCTTTTAGGGGGGACATCGCTCGTCCAACAACACAGGTCTATGGTGAAAATACTAGTGTTAGCCTTATCGAGACATGGGGTAGATAGGATTTAATGTCTTTAAATTCGTTATTGTACCCAAGTTGATTCCCCATTAATGAAGTGGTGTTTTGACACCTTTTACCCTAAAAGAAAATGAAGTCTATGCCCGTGGGCTACCATAACCAAAATGGAAATTAAAAACTGCAAACAAAAGAACAATAAGAAAATGTGTATCTCGCAATAGCGTTTGGAATCCAAATAACTAAGGAGGCCATGCAAACCAGATTCTTCCAAAAGCCGCAACCCGCAAAAGCGATATGGAACTGACCTACTTATCCACTTGAGGCATCCAACCTCTTCCAAGAAATACTCAAAAAAACCCATAAAAAAAATACTCACACAACACGTCCCGCAATTTTTTGGCCCTAAAGGGAGACCATCGTAGCAAGGCTCAATGTCTAGGGAAGTCCTACCGTCTTCGTTCGGTTGTAACTGAGTGAGGATATCCCTTCCTCCCGGTTCAACCCGGAACCAACCCCATTCTGAGTAGCCAGTGAACCTATATTCATTCGATTATGCGGATTCGGGATTCCGAATCCGCCTCTTCCACACCCTTACCCTGACCCTCTTCCCCTATTCTCTTCCTCTTGACCACCGATTCCAGCATCTCCGTTGGTGCCTCTTTGTCCGTCAGAGTCTTTTCCCTAGCCTGCCAAGACCGAGGCGGCACCGCTGTCTGATCCACTTTTTGTGCATTCTCCATCTTATGCCATCGGGACCCCAATTCTCATCCTGTATTGCGTGCCGGGGCAAACAAATTTGTGGTATACAGTTTTACCTCTCCCGCTCCATCTGTTGCGAACAGAGCTCGACATGAATTAACATCATGGCCCAAAATGTCACAATAAAAATAGAAATGAGGTCACAGTCATATCTGAAAAAAATCTCACCCCACTTACCCCCAGTAATTCTGATTTTCATCCCCCTTTTTAAAGGTCTTCGAACATCGAGAGCCACTTTAATTCAGAGGTATGATACTTTTCCCTCCTCTCTATTTTTCACATCAATGTCCAACCACCTATCTAATGCATTCCCAATCCCTTTAAGAATTTTGTCCGAGTCATAGAACAGAGCCCATTTATTCAAACGCGTCGCTCGGGTCGTATAATTTTGAACTTATTATTTTAAACTTGTTAGCCGTATCATGTCGTGTCAACCCACTCATAAACGGGTCATGGTCAGGTTGACCTATTTAATAGAATATTAAACTTTCAACACGACACGAACACGATCCGTAAACACGAATTTTCACTCTTAATATATATCACTTTTTTTTATTGTTGTATAATTTGTGTTAAATTAGAATTCATGCAGAATCTTACCAGACAAATATCACATTTTTTTATTGCCACATCATCACAAGGGATGGAATATATTATGGTGTTATAGTATGTACTACTTAGATTGTGCAAACTTTCATTTGAGTACCGTATAGATTAAAATTTTAAATTAGGTACCACTTAATTGATTTGATCAGACAATAATAACCAAAATGACCCTTACCTAATGAACTAAATTTCTGTAACATGTTTAGTTGTTCACTCACATGATCCATCCAATATAATCAAGTGACATAGTAAAATTTAAACTAATGTTTACTTTTGAATTATTTTCTCAGTGCATTTACCTTTCTTATGAACTTGTATTGTAGACAACTATATTATATGTTAAAAGAGTATATTATATGTTAAAAAAGCATGAAATCTAATCCAATAGTTATTTGGTTTAAAGTAAATCATTGTGAGGCATTATTAAAAGTGAAATGCTATTTCCACACTCTATTTGGCTTCTTCCACAACCTTATCCATATATATCATGGACCAGACAAAATTGCCTTTCATCCATTTCATGTTTTTTTATTTTTTATTTGTTCTTGCTATTAAAGTGTCCAAAATTATTAACCATTTTCTACAACAGTTGCAATTCCATGATTTATCACCGATTGAACATCTATAAATGTTTTAGTTTAACATTTTTTTATTATCAATTTAAATTAATGCACTTCGATTTCTCTTCCACTCTTTCAAATAACAAAATTCCAGAAATCACTTATGGTTTAGATTTTCCACAAATTTTGAATTTTTAGTTGACTTTTCTCTTTTTCTCATGGCACAAACTTGTTTTATATCATTTCTTTCATTCAAATTGATATTACTTTACTACTATTGATTTACTCTCTCTTTTCTTCTATGTCAAAAATTACTTGAAGAAGTTGAATTACCATATTCAAATCTCAATTTGCATCAAAGGAGGAAGTTCAAACAATATCAGCAAAATATACAAATTTCAGGTATGTTTTTTTTTAATACATGTTTTATTGTAAATTTAAATTTTGTTACGA
The DNA here is from genome assembly GCA_036897405.1 of Pelargonium myrrhifolium. NCBI lineage: Eukaryota > Viridiplantae > Streptophyta > Magnoliopsida > Geraniales > Geraniaceae > Pelargonium > Pelargonium myrrhifolium. The sequence goes on along the minus strand of JAYMTK010003130.1, from coordinate 1,344 downwards.
ATTCAACAATCTTTTTGTTTAACTTTTTTCTTGTGTTGTTTTAATATAACAACGCTTTTCTTATGCACTTTTCTCAAAATTAACCGGCATTTGAAGACTTCGAATAATATTCCTTTTGGATATAAGGTTTAGACTAATGAGAAAATAAGTAATAATATAGAACAAGGTGAAAGACTTTACCTTGTAATTCTTATTTTTGAGGGCAATACCTTTTGTTTAAAGCTAATATAGTGTGATAATCTTCTCTACAATAACTTAGAAGCTAGTTATTTTTATAAAGAGTCCATGTTTTCTACGGATATTCTTGTATAGTACTTAGTAAAGCGCCGTAAATTTTGGAAAGAAGCTAAAAAAAATTCTATCATTGGTAACTGTAGTATAGATGCAAAAATATTATGGGTTGCACGGCTTAATTTGGTGCATGTATTTTAGTGGAGATTGAGAAAACTTTCTTAATCGTGGTTAGGCCCCATATAGCCTTTTTCCAATTTTTGCAATCGTATTTTTACAGTTATGTATCATTGGGAATTCTTGGGATTATGCAATAAAGATCCAAAGCAAGGCTTCATACTAGTGTTATAGGTCTTGTGGACTGGGTTTTATTAGCTTTTTAAAGGTAGGAGAACACTAAGGAAATTCAGAATACTCATACCACATGTTAGGAAATCTCTTTATCTCTAATTGTAGATCAGGACTTGTGACTTTGGTTGTTTAATTTATTTGGTCTCTTACCCGCTCTCGTTAGTCAATAGATCCTATTACAACCTAATACCATTTTTCGTATACTAGTTTTCTAGTTACTTGGCAAATCTTGATAATCATGAGTGTTCTTGTATGCTAGTGCTTTACTTTATATTAACTTCTATAATTAGTCATATATATTTATAGAATAATAAAGGATTGAAATGGACGAGTTAAGAATTCAATCAAGATCTAGGGTTGCAATAGCTTATGAATTAGTGTGCTTGGCAAGAGACCCAGAAAATCCCGAAATGCATATGTAATAGTTTGGTACACTTTATTCGTTAATCGTTACATTCGTATATGTTTAAAACTTATTCGAGTATCACTTTGCACACCCTTTCGTAAAAAAGTGTTTAATTTCTAATTAATATAAAGAATCTATAGTTTTTAGCCTTGCTCGGCATTTTGATTTTTTATACATTTTTGAAGATCAATATGGATCAGCACTCAGAGGAATATAATATGGAAGAAAGCACTTTGTTTGGAAAAGAAGTTGAAATAGTTGCTCTAGAGAGTGATAATCTAGAAATTGTGCAACATGAAGTGTTTGAACTACCAAAAGAATATAGCAGTCGAGAAGAACTACTTGATTATGTTCGA
>JAYMTK010003129.1:0-12691 GCA_036897405.1 Pelargonium myrrhifolium | reverse complement strand
GTTTAGCCGTCGTAAATGTCGTCGTAATATTACGACGAGGGACCCTACCCGTCGTAAAAGTAGTCGTAAAAGGGACAGCTGTCCTACTTTTACGACGGGACGGCGTCACCGTCGTAATTACTGTCGTAAACCCATATTTATGATGGAATTTTGTGCCCGTCGTAAATGGTCCCCGTCGTAAATACATCTGAATTCTTGTAGTGGGCGGAGCTCCGCCGACAAAGCCACCGGAGTTGAGAAGTTTCAATTTGTTTAGTTCTCAATAGACAAAAGGAAGAAGATGATGAATAGTGTTTAAGAGTAATTTTGTCTTTCTTCCTATTTTGTTAATAACACCATCCATCTGTTACACTTTTTTTTGATAATAAGGGTACTTCGTTGTTGACTTTTAAAACATGGGGTGGTCATGTGTTTTAAGTGTATGAGAGGGAGGGGGGTTCAGTGTGATTTGCCCTAAAATTTTACACTGTTAATTTTTTTAGATTCTTCATTAAGGTGTGAGTGTAATTAATGAAATGACATGTCATTATTAGTCTGATATAGATCAAATGCTTGTTTGGGAACTCAAGTTCCCAAAAGGAGAAGGAGTAGAATGAGGTAAAAGAATTTTTTGATTTCATCGACTTTTGAATAATTGTTTGGTAAAATTAGTTGTAAAAAGAGTTTCAAAAGATATTTGAAATTGTAGATTATTTGGTAAAATATTTTTGAAAGGTATTTTGAAAGTTATGAATTACCAATATAACATTGGATAATAAAATATATTGAAAATGATATATATTAATGATTTATTGTAATATAGTTGTTAGGGCCCAAATAAGCACTAAGCCCGAACAAAATTAACCCAACTACAAACAGATAAATACAGTATGTTAAATTACTTAGCTCTAAGTCGACCAATATATCATACCTGACTTACAAGACTAATAAGTTGATTTGCAACATGTAGGTCAACCTTCTATTCTACTCTCATATAGTTTCAATGGTTGACCTTCATTGTGTTATGGAGGTCGACCTTTAAGTCGACCAATATATCAAAACCGACTTACAATACTAATAAGTTGACTTGCAATATGTAGGTTGACCTTTTATGCTACTCACATATAATTTCAATGGTTGACCTCAATTGTGTAATGGAGGTCGACCTATTGTACTCGGTAAATTAAAACAGGGGCTGATAGGGAAGATATTATATTCTCTCTCATCCTTTTGTCTCCAACGGAAGGGAATCATCTCCTTCATAGAACTCACAACATAGGGGGTTTGGAAGAAGCTTCAAACCAAAAGCTTCTTTTCTGCAAAAAAATTTGACAAACAATTTGCTATGGTGGAAGTTGCCTAATTCCAACGTGACAATGCCTAAAGGAGGCAAAGGAAGCTCCATTCTTGTTCCCGAATAAGCCCTAAGTCAATTTATTTGGAGTAGACTCTATACTATTTATAAATAAGTTTAAAGAATAATTTCGGAAGGAAACTTTTTCATTAAAATAATATTTAAATTAAATATTAATTAGGCCAGAAACGAAGAATGCGAATAAAATAAAATTTCAAATCATTTTGACATGAAAAACTCATTTGATGCTACCAAAAAAACTTATAATGACCAATGACGGATCATCACGTAACAATCGAGTGCCACGTCAACCACTAGAATTGGAGGACTCAAGAACAACATAGTTAAGAGCATGTCTCCTGGGAGCTTGAGGACGCACCGTAAAAGGTTCACCCGCATAAGATGTCTCGCGTCCAATAAAATAATCATCCTTAAAGGGAATCTCCAATACATCAAGAAAGACGTTTCATCTCCAAGAGAACTCTCCTTCTCTCAAGAACATCTTGGTGCCCAGTTACCAAAAGCGTTCCAGCTCAAAAGGGCCAATGCTTTGAAAACCAAGTTCGCTCACAAAGAGTTGTGAAGTTACATACCTAGTGTCCATAAACACCTTTGGAGCTATGACACCTCGAGAACCATAATGGACCCATATGAAGTTACTTGGAGTGGTAGACGCTTCATCATAATCCAGATTAACCTTGCGCCTGAAAGCACATGGAGGTTTCAAAACTTGCCTGAGGCCCGCAGGAAGAGCATCCAGAAAGGTAGGACTCAAGCTTACAATGGACCTCGAGCTAGATCTTACATCATCAACAACCAATCATATGCCGCCAAGCCATTGACTTGATTTGTAAGTAAACACAACCTCTCATTGACAAGAAAGGAGAGAGATCTCATTATTCACATTAAGACTTTATCTCTCTAGAAATATCTCTAACAAAGCATGATTCAAACTTACAAATATATTTTTACTCTCACAGTCGAAGTAGATTCTTAGGCGAGTCTCTCACTAATGGTGTGCTACAAATTTCAAGAACATAGAATTATGATTCTCATCCCAGCTCCGCCCCCAGTACCTCATCATCCAGCTCCGTCCCTTTGAACTTCAAACGTAGACAAATATACTGCAACTATCTTAATCCGTGAACAAGAAAAGAAAACACACATTGTATTGTGCTCCTTTGACCCGAGTCAGAAACTCAATCACATTTGCATTTCAATTTAAAAATTCAAATGCTACTTGATATCTTCTCAATATTTTGACATCAGTGTTGGGGTTCTTTGACCTAATATTCAAATTATAGATGGCCATTAGTCTCATGTTATATGTGATACATCATTTATTCAAAAGATCAAAAATATTCAAAAATGCAATTTTTATGAAGAATATGCTCACAAAATAATTGAAACTTAAACAAGATTAAATATGAAGGGACAATTGGCATTGACCTTCTATCAAGAAAATGAAATTGCAAGCAACAACCAATAGATGAAAGGGTTCAAACCTTCATTCTACTATTAATTTTAATATGGAGACAAACAATTTGATTGAAAAATAACAAAAAAGCCAAAATAGAGCATCCTTAACCATAAGATAGGATGAGATGCATGAGAGAGAGAGAGAGAGAGAGAGAGAGAGAGAGAGAGAGACTTTGGCCTAAAACCAAACCTAAAATGTAAATAGAATGTTACCATTATGTTTAGCAAGCAATAAGCCTAGGCAATGAATCAAGATATGGTCACATAATGATGACCTGGCTGTGTATACATGTGAAAATTACAATGCAACTCAAAATTATTATATGCTCACAACTCCAAATGTACACCCAACATAAATTTCAAAGGTTAAAAAAATATATATATAACAACTAGACCTTTTGACTTGAGAGATTTTAAACTTGTAGATGGCCACAACAATACTTCCCTGTTACATCTAAAGCAAGAACACAACATGATGAGGAAGCAACTTGGATGCAATGCAATCACTTTTGTTGTTGTTGTTGCTGCTGCTGTGGCGCTTGTCCTTTGAGAGGAAGCTTGGCTGCCATGGACCGTAATTCATCGGCAATCTCTGTGAAGTTGGGCCTCTCAGCTGGCTCTGATGCCCAGCATCTCTCCATCAACGATCCCCACTCTGGGTCACAAGATTCTGGTATTGGCGGCCTCAACGTATTGCTCACGATACCACCTGAATTGTGTTGGATAGGTTCAATAATCAGCAATTCAACTCAAGAAGAAAAAATCATGATGACAAAAATTGGTGTTTGTGGGGAGAGTAATACCTATGATGGCCCCATAGTGCAAGTCTGCATATGGTTCTTCTCCGGTGAGAAGTTCCCACAAGACTATGCCAAATGAAAACACATCAACCTAAAAAAAGTAACAATAGGTATCACAACTCCAGATGGACGATACAGAGAGCTATTTTAGGGATAATCTGGAAGGAAGAACAAAAGCACTAACCTTCTCGGAGACAAGACTACTGCTGCCATTCAGAAGTTCTGGTGCCATCCATGGAAGTGTTCCCCGCACACCACCTGAGATGAGCGTCTGACATTTCACCTTGGATAGACCCAGGTCCCCAACCTGGAACAAGAATTCCATTATTCAACACGTGAGTAAATGACCTCTCTTTCACCAGCTGATCATACAGGGTAACAAATTTTAACCTTGTGATGTCAACAAATTAAAATCATAACGGAAGGTGGATTTTATCAAGATCATTTCAATTCTCTAATTACTGCATATAAATAAATCTTTGCCCCTTTAAAAGACCACGGACTACAGCTAAAAAAGGAACTGGCATGGAGCAACTTGGGATTGCTAGACATAATCTTCCGAATCCCTTTCCAGACATCAAGGAGAAGATGAAGTGATAGATGTAGACCTCGGAGTTCAATTTTTTTTTTCTCCCTATAGCCACAAAAACTATGGAAGACAAAAACAAAAATAAAAAGGTTTCAACATTTTACAAGCACGTAGGGTGCTCAATATATAAAAATCCTCCTCTTGCCTCCAATTTTTGCAACATCGAAAGAAGTCCTTGGAACAATGAACACTAGACAAAAAGGGTGGCCGGTGTGGCAGGAGGGGAGGGCTATTTCTGTATCTACCTTACATCTAAGAGCATGTACTAGCAACAAGTATAAAAAGTCGATAAGAACTATAATATTAACTATAGCACTTGATTTTGAAACCTAAAATTCTCTAGACTAAAAATCCTTTTAGTTATTCTCAATAAGCATTAGGAAGCAACACGATGTACTTCGAAAATATGAACCACTTCCAGTTCAGTGAAAATACTAATAGGCCCTTTTAGATGCTCATATATTTTCACTTCAATATTCAAGCAGAATTTTACTTGGTCCTAGTAGCAAGTTTCTTATCAATTATTGGTGTTACCTTGAGATGCAGGAAAAAAAAAGGACCAACAAAATGGAAAAAGGGAGTGTTCACCACTATCTCATCATCAAATTGGAGCAAGGAGCATGAATAAATCTCCATCTAATTGTTATGAAGAGAATGTCTACAGAAATGCATGCAAGGAATAGTGAAGGGCTCATGAAAATTGCTGCGTATACCAAAATAATATTACAACAGATCCCCGGCAGGAAACACTCCAGGATGAGATTGTGATGAACCTCAAATCATGTTACTGACCTTGCATATGGGGCGATGGGGATCTCGAAGATTGACAAGTAAGTTGTCACTTTTCAAATCAAAGTGCACTATATTTTTCCCATGCAAGTACTCCATTCCGAAGGCAACATCCATGGCTATCAATAACCGCTTACGCTTGTCAAGATTCCTGATAACCACCAGCCTTCTTTTAATAAATTTTTTTTTTGTTCACACCAACCAATAAGATAAAAATATAAAGGGACTTTAGACAGAAGACAGAAAGTAACTATAAAAATAACCAATTACCTCTCATTTCTCTGCAAAGCATTTCTTAAGGAACCATTGACCATGTACTCGGTTACTGTTGCCACAGAACCTCCAGGGCCATCAAGAACAACTCCATAGAAAGCTACCACATTTGGGTGGTGCAAGTCAGCAAGCTTAATTGCCTCGTTCCAGAAATCATCTCTCTGATTAAGAGCATAAAGAACATTAAACAGAGTTACAATTTACAACACACGTCAAAGTATGCAATTATATTGAGGGAAGTGGCACTAATAATGGAACTGAAAGACATACCATGCGTTCTTGTTCTGAGGGCTTCCCAGCAAAACACCTATCATTGATCCGTTTAATTGCAACGTCCGTACCCCTCCACTTTCCATGATACACAGTGCCAAAGGTCCCAGAACCCAACTCTTGCAATTCTTCAAGATCACTGTTCTTTATAATCTGATAAATTGAAGTTGGAGTGAAGATTAGATTTAATTATGGACGACAATATTTATATAACCACAGGAGTCGAACAAAAAGAATCTTCTACCTGCAAGCGACCAAGGCCATCTGATACAGGAAAACCAATATTGATCTTTTCAGGTACTTTGGTCTTTACGTCCTGAGTTAAATAAAAGAGCAGAAAAGATAATAAATTAGACAATGAGATATATGCACTACATGATAACGAAAATAGAAAATCAAGTCGGAAAAAAAAAACAAAAACAAAAAACGAATAAAAACAAGCAAATATCTGTAATGCAAACAACAACGAAGTAAATTAAGCACCTCAACTTTAGCTTTATGCTGCATATCAATACTTGAAACCCCTCTGTCTCCATTGATTTCTGAAGCAGAATCACTTCCCTTTACTGTTGATAAATCAGAATTGGAAGGTGAAGCTGTCTGAAAAACAGAAGCAGCTACACCTTCTGCCGTTGCCTGAAGTTCTTGCTTTATGAGTTCCTCCGCTGACCAATTGACAGTGAAGCATGTATAAAAAAACTGCTCTAGAAGCAAAGAGAGATCCACAACTACTTTATCTCTACCGAATACTCACCTTTTATTGACCTGACATGGTCTGAATTACAATCCTTGTCTGAATTGCTGAATGGCTGGTGAACTCTTTCCTCCAACAGCATGTCTGCAAGTAACTCCCCACCATTGACCAAATTGTTATCGCCAAATGGTGTATAAAAGGTTTCTTTATTTGTGGCAATTTTGTTTGGTCTAGGAGGAAGGAAATGTTTTTCTTGTCTCATATTCCAAGGATCCTGATTGCTGAAAAGAGAGTTCGAAAAATCTTGAGCATCACCTGCCCTGCTTGATGGTGATGAAGATGGCATGTTACTGTTCAAGGGGAAAGTTTCCACATCTCGAAGGACCAACTTTGGCTGGAAGCTGGACGGGTCATCCCTCCATTCAGTTACAGGAGGGATTTTGTCCATTACATAGGCTGACTCAACACCAGAGACCACAACATTGCCCCGAGTTTCGACAGGATCCAGATGACGGATTCCAGTCCTAGAGGGGGAACATGGACCTGAATTGCCAATACTAGGTGGTTCTACCACTTTGAAGGATTCCACTGGTAGAAGATTATGGGCATTAGGAACTTCTGTATGGGAAGGCAATGTTATTTCCATTGGTTTGCTGTAATTTGTGTCCAAAATCATCTGTGGTTTGCTAAAAGCAGTATCCAGAAGCCCCTCCCTTCCTGCAGCTTGTTGTGGTTTAAGAATGATGTCTTCCTTTCTTATTTCATCAATAGGCGACTTACTCAGCTCATTTGTAACTAAAATTTCAGGAGGTCGTATCTGTAGAGTTTCCATCCTCCCTTCAATAGCATCCTCTTTGGCAACACCAGGAAGTTTACCAGAATATTCCCTTGGAGACTCGTGGACCAGGGACTCGGAAGTTTGGGCTGGCAAAACAACAATGGGAGGAGGCACATCACTGTTAATTGGTTTGTTTACCAAGGCCTCCTGTTTAACCTGGTATTGAATTGGCATCAAAGGCTGCTGGAAAGCATTATCCTGGAAAGACTGAGGAATGCCACCCATGAACGCCCCATATGGTGACTGCACATCACCTGCCATTCCCATTAAACCCTGGGGAACAGCAGTTCTAGGAAGATCGGGATTGTCAGGCTTTTGGAAAATAATTCCTTCATTTTCATATTGTGCATCAAGATTCTGAGAAAACCCAATTGATTCTGGTTGAGGTGCTCCAACTTGATGATCCATCTGACCATGGACCCTGGATAGAGACGCTGATCCTTGATCAACAATGCCTTCGCCCATGGCTCTAGTTGTCATTCCCCGGTTCATAGGCCAAGCTCTCATATTATCTTCCAAGCGAAGACTGTGATAAACTAAGTTTGCATCCGACACAGGGCTTACAACACTATCTCTTTGGTCTTGTACCAAAGTATCTGAATGCGCATGAGGCAAAGCTTTCTGGCACATGTAACAATCCTCTAACCTTGGAATTTTTTCAGGAATCATCACTTGATGAGGTACTAACCCATCAGAGTAGACTACATGCTCCTGTGGCCTAATTTGAGGGCTCCAGACATAACCTCCTCCAACCATTGCAGGGGAGACCTGCGACTGATATGCATTGTAGTTCTGGTCCATTGGAAGCTGAAAAACCCTTGCCCCAAATGATCTTTCATCAGGATAGTGATCCAACCGAGTTTGTTGCGGTTGTAACATAGTTGGTCTCATACCAACAAGAGTGGAAGGCGGAGTCATTGTCATGTGAACTGCAGGCATAAATTGAGTGGAAACACTGGAAGCATTATCACGAAACTGTTGTTGGGTAAATACAGGTCTACCAGTCCCAAACAACTGAGCATTTGGAAAACCCATCTGGGAAGGGAGTACTGTGCGGTTCATCACTTCTTGGCGGGGATCTACATAAGTATGCATGTAATGAGTGGATGTTGGAACACTTACTCCAGGTTGCTGAGGAGAGCACCTCTCTACCTCAGTCTCAACGGAAGAAGTCTGGAGAGGACTAGTCTTGACAACTGGAATGCCCAGTGGAATGGCAGGGTTTGGATCCACACCTAGAAATCGTGGAGAAGTATCATGGGGAGTGGCTAAATTACCTGTGGGAGATAACACACTGGTTGACAGTGAGCAGCCAACATCACTTGGGGCAAGACCCGAGCTATCCACCGCTTCAGTCACACTAAAATCAGAGTTCTGTGTTGATGTTGCACTCGTTATACTCTCCTTTCTCATAATACCTCCACTAACTCCATCCATGACACCATTCACTGCCTCCACATATTTTTGCCCACTATCTTGAAAATCTGCAAACTGAACCACGCCAGGGGAATCAAGTTCTGAAGCTGAAAACAAGAACACCCTTAGCTTAGCAGACCCATCTGGAGACCTCTCAACCAATTTCGCATACTCATCCATCATATTCTCAAGATCATCTGCACATGAAACTGATACCAATGCATCAAGATCCTCATCCGGGAGCTGATACTTAATAACAACAGGTTGCCCATAGGTATTCGTCATCTTTTGAATGAGCTCACTAAAGTTCACATCTTTTCGGACGCTAATTATCCTTGTCTGCCCACCGACGTATCTCAACATACCATCACTTGGTCTAGGCAAAATCTTCCCCCCAAAACTACATAGAAACTTAACTTTCTTCCCCGACAATGAGTCATCTCCACCTTCTTCACTTGCCTGATCGGTCCCACTGCCACCAACCTGAGTTCTCACATTGGGACTACAACCTAACCCAGTTGCCGAATTATTGCCCGACTGATCAGCAGTGCTGCTGCCCACCCTATTATTCAAATTAGGAGTATATACAATCCCAGCAGCCATATCATTGCTCGCCTGATCCGCGGCATTTCCAGCTACCCAATTCCCTAAATGCTGAGTAAAGTTGAACCCAACAGCTGTACCCTGGGGGCCAATTGCTACAGGAACCTGTGGGCACCATGGTGATGCAACACCTGCTATTGCATTAGGGTACCCTAAACCCACAAACCCACCATCTGACACTGTTGCTGGGTAAAACACAGTTCCTGAGCCGGGGCTCCCGGCGTCGAGACCAGGTGGATTGGGAAAGAAAGTTTCTACATTTCTGGATGCAGGAGGGACAATGCGGGTCTCATCAGCCACCGTCCGAGCTATATTCAAAGGTCGCAGATCCTTCAGAATCTGGTTTTGATCAAATGCCATATCTATAGTAGAAATTCAGATCAATAAACCTCAAAAATCACTCAATCAAATTAAAGAGATGAAACAAAAACAAGGGTTTTGCAAATGGGTCGGTTCTCTAACAATCAAAGCCCTCTGATTACTCCTCAACTACAATAACCCTTAATCAGATTATTAAAAAAAAAAGAGTCAAACAGAGAGAAAGAGATAAGTACCAGATTCGAAACGGTGAGAGGTGATAGAGATGAGCCTATTCGGTGCGGACCCAGAAAATCAGATACGACAGTGACAAGCGTCGTCCACCCGAATCAAAGCGAGCGATCCAGGGCATTGACGAACCTCTTCATCGCAGCCTCTCGAGTCGAGCCTGTCCTGTGCAGTGTTAATATTTTATTTTCTCGGCGGAAGAGTGTGTTTGTTTTAGTTTCTCGGGAAAATTAGAAAGAAAAGAAGTGTGTGTGTGTGTTGGGTTGTGGGTTTTGTGTGAAATAAACAAATTTCTTAGGTTTTAAGGAAAAGGAAATGTTGGGAGAGACGAAGGAGAGGAGGCACGTGGAATGTTGATTCATGCAAGTGAGTGTGTTTGGAAGTGTTTGCGTCTGGGTCAGCTCTGATTGCGACTTTAAGCTTCTTCATCATCACTGTGAATGAATTCTCATTTCTCAACACAACACAACACAACACAACAGGACTCTCTTTTTTAATTTTTAATTTTTTATATTTATTTCTTTCCAAATCCAAAGATTTTGTTGTGAGTTGGATTGGGTTGGTTGGTGTCACACACGCACAAAAGAATGATTTTTGGTACACCTATAGCATAACATTACACACAATAACTTAAATTCCATCTATCATTATTATATAATTATTTTAAAGAGAAGATAGGTAGTTGATAAATATTTATCAAAAAAAAGGTAGTTGATAAATAAAATGAATATATTTGATTTGAGGAAATTATGTTAACTAAAAAATCTTTTGTAACTGAAATGTGTATACTTTTTCTTTTTATACTTTTCAAAAGTAAATCAAATTAGTTTTCTTTGCATTATTTACTAATAATGTTTGTATAATAAACCGGATAATATCTCATAAATTTGTTAAAATACATATGTACGAGGATATAAAAAAAACTGTGATTTATATACTAATTTCAAAATGGAAAACAAAATACTTATTTTAAAAAGAGGGGTTATAAGAAAAGAAAACTATTATATGTGGAAAAGGAAATTTGAATTATTTAAGATAAATTTTGTCAAAGAAAATGAATGAATAATTTTTAAGGGTTTGTTCGATTATGTATTTTTAAGTGAATTTTTAGAAAATCAGAATATGTTATGTATTTTTAAATTTTAATTCACGTATTCGTTTAATTTTTTTGAAATGACATATGTGAGATTAAAAAATATTTATTTTTTATCAAGAGAACTAAAATATTTTAACTCCTCCATAAAATTTGAATTATAACAATTTTTGAATATTTTTATTTCTGACAATTGAATTGACAATGATGCGCATGTTTGAAATGGTCAAAGCGAGCGCACTAGGATTGTCTTGTTCGTCTTGTCCACATTGCAAAGAATTGTCCTAGAGTTCAAGTTTCGAAGTCCATTGTCCAAGTGTTATCTCCACGTGTTCTCACTCCAAGCTAGAGCTCGGGCCTTGTCTTGTTTCAAACTTGTGACATGCGAGCACAACACACCCAAAGAACGAGGTATCCGGGGTGTTCTTGGGACGCCACCTCAGGCGTGAAAATGAAATATCGTACGTGATACACGAATGCTCTATAAAGCATTTTAGAGAGAGAAAACTAGAGAGATAAAGTAAATATTGAATTGTGTGGATATCCCTCTCTCTTACTAACACAATGGTTTATATACCTCCCATCAAAAGTTCCACGTGTCATCGCGTGATAGACCGGTTGGTAGAGGCTGGGTCCACTTGGGGACCACTTGAGAATTGAAGCTCTTGCTTCTTCGAGTACGCCGTGTGCGGGACGTATGTTGAAACTTCTAGAAGCCTTTACCGTGCGGGGTAGCGTCCTAGGGTTCCCAATACTTGTGACATGAGTCTCTTGTCTTTCAAGTGCATGGCTTGAACGCGTCAGACGTGCTTGGGGCTCCCACACGACTTGTGTGTTCTTAGGTGTCTTTCGTATCCTTGAGGAGCCTATAAAACGCACGGTAGCGTCCTAAGGTCTCACGAGCTCATACTTGTCTTGTTTGGTGTTAGATGTGTCATGCGACCTCCTTGGAGGTTTAGATCTTTGTTTGGGACTTTTAAATTTGTCCACGACGAGTCGAGGGGCCTTCCCTTGGTCTTGGAATGACTTTTGGGAGCTCAGAGCTTGAACTGGGCTGAGTTGGGCTCAAATTGACCATGCAACACAGTGGAGTCACAACTATGCCTCCAAGGCCACAGTCGTGACTTTGCTTCCTCGTTCCTCGTCTTGCACGGTGAAGGTCCACCCTCGCGATTGTGCTTCAAGCCACAGTCGCGACTCTGATTCCTTGTTCTCGCCCTCGACATGTCGATCGTACAATATGATGACCGTACGAGATGGCGACCATACAAGTGCCACAGTCGCGACTCTGCTTCCTCGACCTCGCTCCTCAACATGGCGTCCGTACAAGTGCCACAATCGCGAATTTGTATCGACCCTTGCTCCTCGACATGTTGATTGTACAATATGGTGACCGCAAAAGACCATGCGAGGATTCACAGTCGTGACTCGAGCCTGTTGGCAGTGATGATTGAGTTTTTTTTTAGTTGTGTTTCGCTTCGGGTGGCTTTCCTGCCTTGTCTTTTGAGTTGTTTCGTCCAAGAGATTTTGATGAGTTGTATTGAGTTGCGTTGAGTGTTTGAGTGCGAGGCGCGACGTCCTCGTTGAGGGTGTCAAGGCGAGATCTTGATTGTGCCCTTGTACTTGTGTCTTGTCAAACCTTGTTGACAAGGCGCGAGGTATCTGTGTTCGTGTCATGATTTGTTTCCTTTCCAGGTGACGTTGTGAAGCCCTCAGGTCGAAATTGGGGGTTCTTCTATGGATGAGACTCCTGATTCCGGACGAGGTCGGGCGAAGGACATAGGATCGAGTCCGCGACGCCATGTTCCGGAAACAAAACCGCGAAGTTACGGTCCGAGCATAAGTCCGCAAAACCACGGGTTGGGAGCAAGTTCATGAGCTTGTCCACGTAATGCGGTCATGACATGACGCTCGGCCGCTACGCGTTGTATTTTTATTGGCAGGACCTAGACTTCTGCAATTCAAATG
>JAYMTK010003128.1:0-12692 GCA_036897405.1 Pelargonium myrrhifolium | reverse complement strand
CTCATGGTTGATCTACCCCCCAGGCGGGGTGGCTTGCCTCAAGGTGGCCGACCACCAAGCCCTCCTAGCCGTGGGCTCTGCCCCCTGGCTGGGATGTTGGTCTGGCCCCCTATGTTGGGAGCTATCTGACTCCTTGGACCCCTTGCTGGATCTACTCACCAGATGGCTAAGTGTCTTCTCGGGATAATAGCTTGTAGGCTTCACCCTGCCTGTCTCTTGCAGGTCGCCTACCTCGATCTGCATGCCTTTGGTTGCCTGCTCTAGGTAGCATGCCTTGGGCTACCCGCCTTAGGCAACCTGTTTGTCTCAAGCTGCATTCCTTGGGCAGCCTACTTAGTGAGGCCTGCTTGGGGAAACCTGTTTAGTGAGACCTACCTGGGGTAGCATGCTTAGTGAGGCCTTCATGGGGCAACCTGCTTTGTGAGGCCTGCCTAGGGCAACCTGCTTAGTCAGGCTTGCCTCTGCTGGGCTTCGCTTACCGGCTGGGCTTTCTTGACCCACACCTCTGGACCTCCGAGCCCTCTCAGTTTAGGTCTCGGGTCTTCGGGCCTCTTTGACCTGTGGCTATTCTGACTCTTTGACTAGTCGCCTGTCCTCGTGTAGGCTCCTCAGTGGTTAATCTTTCTTCTGATTTTTTTTTGCATCATCAACCCTAAATTTACCATTTTTGATTTTTGTCCATTGTCAGTTAATTTTTACGAAATTTGACTCTCTCATCATGTTCCGTGCACATGTCTTTAAATTTTTTCTAAATACCGATTTTGCCCTTCTTCTACAATGGGTTAGGAACAAGTTCGTCGGAAACTTCAAAATTTTGTCGGAAACTTCAAATCTTCGTCGAAAATTTTACAAAATCGCTGGAAATTCTCAAAATTTCAAATCAAACACCAAGATTAATCACAAAAATTTCAAAACAAAACCCCGAAACAAACAAATTAGCAAACTAAAAAACACAACACAAATCCAAAATTTTCCAACCCTAAACCTAACAGTCCAAAATCAATCGCCCAATAATCTAAAATCCAGCCCAAAATCAATCACCCAACAATCCAACAATGGAAAGTGGAACTCGAATCTGAGCTTGAATCGCTGGCGAAAGTGGATTTGAGCTCGAGTTTGAGCTCCAATCTCCGGTGGAGCACGATGTTGGTGATGGGCTCGTCGAGTTCGTCGATGGACGGGGATAGACCAACGTCATCGATTCGTCCTACCGCCACGGCGTCCACAAGCTTCTCTTCCTCGGCTCCTCCTGCATCTACCCTAAATTCGCTCCTCAGCCGATCACTGAAGATGCATTACTCACCGGCCCGCTGGAGCCCACCAACGAGTGGTACGCTGTGGCCAAGATCGCCGGGATCAAAATGTGCCAAGCTTACCGGATTCAGTACAATTGGGACGCCATTTCGGGGATGCCTACTAATCTGTACGGTCCGCACGACAATTTCCACCCGGAGAATTCGCACGTCTTGCCGGCGCTGATGCGGCGGTTCCACGAGGCCAAGGTGAACCGTGCCAAGGAGGTGGTGGTGTGGGGGACGGGGAGCCCATTGAGGGAGTTCCTGCACGTTGATGATTTGGCTGATGCTGTTGTGTTCTTGATGGACCAGTACAGTGGGCTTAGCCATGTCAATGTGGGGAGTGGGAAAGAGGTGACAATCAAGGAATTAGCTGAGTTGGTAAAGGAGGTGGTGGGTTTTGAAGGGGAGCTTATCTGGGACAGTTCGAAGCCTGATGGAACTCCAAGGAAACTCATGGATAGCTCGAAGCTGGCAGAGGTGGGCTGGACGCCAAAGATCCCTCTCAAGGAAGGGCTTGTTGGTACTTATAAGTGGTACTTGGAGAATGTCAAGCAATGAATTGCAGGTGATTTTATGTGCCAATTGTCTTTTATTTATTTTATAATAGGCTGTTAATCCGTTCCCTGTTGTGTCTTCATTATTTATTTTTGGTTTTCTGCACCGACTACAAACTTTAATTTGTACCAATAATGTGACCTGTTAATCTTGATAAGGTCATTCTTTGAGATATATCTCTAGAGATCATTCATGGAATGGTGTGAACTGTTGCACATGTTGAAATGGAGTTAACTTTGTAATTGTGTGTGACTATATCTCATTTTATGTGATCCTGCTTGGTGAGTAATTGTTGATACAATTTTCAAGTAAATGGGCAACCTCCCTATCAGTTCTGAGCAAAATAGCACATGCTGGTCCTTCTTTGTCATGCTTGAACAGGGTTGTATATTTTGTGACCTATGCTCGTGTTGAATGTTGGTTTTCAATGCAAAAAAGATGTGTTATAGACTTGCAGTTTCTATAGAACCTTTTTGTTTAACCTTTCTTATATATTTGCTATCTCTAACTATAATGCTGAACTAATACCATGCCAAGTCTGGAAGAAGTATGTGTTTAGGAGATTTCCTAGGAGTTATAGATCTATAGGAGAACATGTCAAAAGGGTTCTCTGTTTTCATTGAATTAGAGTTGTGTGGTAAGTGAATCAATTGCATAGCAGTCAAACGTTGTGATAAGTTTGACTCAATTATTTAATATGAGAGAAAATGTACAATTTTGAGAAAGTGCAAGGGGGTTTGATTATGCTGATAGGAATGGATAAGGGAGAGCAATTTTAGAATTTGCCATGTCATATCATTTGTGCTTACCAAATACTTGGTTTCAAAAATAAGACTCATGTTTAATCACTTTTAGGAATGACTTTAACACTAGTGAATGGACTGCATGCTTACAAGGAGAGATGATTGAAGAAGCATACAGAATTATAGAGTGATCTTGGCCTGGGTGAGTGTTTAGCAACACGACATAGGGTAGAGGCATTAGATTTAAAGCTTACGAATATGGATGACAGTTTCCTCAAAGCCGAATGAGGCGGGAATGTAGTTGAAAAAAATCTCCGGGTGATTTCAAAATTTGTTTTGATCCCACCCCGTTCCTATTTCTACTCACAAGGTTCATAAAAATAGGATCTTTAATGAGCATCAGATTAAATGGTGGATCTCAAAAGAAAAAAATTGACACCCCGTTGCTATTCCTGATAATAAGGTTTATAAAAAATAGGATTGGTAATGAGCATCAGATTAAATGGTGGATCTCAAAAGAAAAAATTCGAATAGATTGTAGATAAAGGATATCCGAGGAAGTTAGATGAGATTTAGTTGATTCACTTGAGTCATGAGAGGTCAAATGATAACGTGGATAAGGAAGATTGTGATAGGGATTTTAGGAAAAGCTAGAGAGTGCGACCATGAGGTAAGGAAACTTGGTGGTGGAATAAGGAGGTGCAAAACACCATTAGGTGGAAAAGAGAGTGTTATATGCAGTTATATAAGACACTGAAAAAACCTTTGAAGAATATTTAATGGCAAAAAATGAGTTAAGAAAGTAGTCGGGGCAGCTAGATTCAGTCATATAATAAGATAAATAAGAAATCAGAAATGAAATATGGATAGAAAGACATTTATTTATTTACTTTAGAAAGACATTTATAGAATTGCAAGGATACGACAAACAAATGGTTGAGATAGAAATTGTCTATTGTAGAAAGAGTGAAGATAATGTATTGGTAAAGGATGAATAGATTAAGAAAAGATTAATAGAATACTTTATTACTTAAATGGAGGCAATAAATATAAGTTAGGCTAGCTTAGTATTGTTGCTTAAATTAGGAATCGTAGTTTGTAAGATGTATTATAATAAGTAAGGGAAAATAAACTTTTTTAAAAATAAAAATTTGAAAACCTGTATGAACCAGACAATGTTTTCATATAACTTTGATAGAAAAATACTATAATATCATTTTTTTAATACAAAGGTGATATACAGATTTATAATAACTATAATAGAATAAACTTTTGAGTCTTACAACAAAAATGTGTGAAAGAGTAATAAAACATAGGTTAAGAGTAGAATTTAAGGTTTCAGAGAGCCAAGTTGGTCTTATGCAAATGAGATCCACTGCAGAAGCTATTTTCTGTACAGAGAGCTTTTGGAAAAGTATAGAGAAAAATGCTAAGAATTACATTTTGCTTTCATTGACCTAGAACAGGCCTATGGTAAAATTCATGGAGAAGCATTTTGGTAGATACTGTAGAAAAAGGGATGTATCTTAAATATGTGAATTTAATTAGAGATATGTATGAAATACCATCTACTAGTTCAAGGACTAGTGAAGGATTAACAAGACAATTTTCCATCATGATAGGATTGCATCAGTGATCAACTCTGTTCTTTCCCTTCATGCCTTGTTCATTGATGAACTCACAACAACTCTCCAAGATGAGGTCCCTTGGTGTATGTTGCTTCTTGATGATACCATTTTAGTTTATGAGAATTGTACGTGGGTTAATGCCAAATTAGATATATGGAAGGAAACTTTAGATTCAAAGAGTTCATAATAAGTAGACCCGAAACTGAATATATAATGAAGTGTAATTTTTGCAAAATAGGGGGTGATTAGTGGTTCAGTTATGCTAGAAGATAAGTAAACTCCTAGAAGTGCCAACTTTAGGTACATTAGATGTATAATTCAAAAAGGCAGAGAAAATATGATTAGTGAATTATGATTGAAGTGGGTGAGGGTTTTGAAAATTATTTGAGAAAAAAAAATTAACTGAAGTTGAAAGAAAATATTTCAAGTGTAGCTATATGACCAGTTATGCTATATGACTAAAAATTGGGTTGGGTTTTGAAGAGGTCGTTGAGCTGTAAGATTTGGGTTGGGGTAGCAGAAATGAGAATGCTTTGATGGATTGTGATTACACTAGGACAGTTAAGATTAGGAATGAGATTACTTGAAGAAGAGTTGGGGTAGTGTTAGATGAAGATAAAGATGCAAGAAAATATTATACAATGTAGCTATATGACCGGTTATGCTATATGATGCTGAAAATTGGGTTGGGTTTTGAAGAGGTCGTCGAGCTGTAAGATTTGGGTGGGGGGTAACAGAAATGAGAGTGCTTAGATGGATCATGATGACACTAGGACAATTAAGATTTGGAATGAGATTACTCGAAAAAGAGTTGGGGTAGTGTTAGTTGTCTTGAAGATAAAGATGCAAGAGAACCGATCGAGGTGATTTGGACATTTATAATATATGGAGAACAGTTATTTATGAGGAAAGGTGAGTGAAGAGACTTAAATGGGGTAATGATAGGTTTAAATTGACATGAAAAGTAGTGTGTAAATGGGATAACACTTGGCTTAACATATTGAGATCATTATTTAAAATGGAGTGGATGAGGAGAATACATTACAAGTATAGGATCAAAGAATACATTACAAGTATAGGATCAAAAAGGAGTTTTGTTAAAGAATTTATTTAGCCAAGTCCAACATTGTTTGGGAAATGACTTGGTTGTTGTTTAAGTATATATTGTTATGCCCTTGCACATCAATCGTAAACTCATCCTGTGGCTCTGCAACGCCGGCCTATTTAGATGCCGTAAAACATTTTGCTTGGTTTATGAACTTTTGGCTTCTCTGTTTTCCCTTAGATTATAATCATTTCATCACCATATTCTCTATTATTCTAGCTTGCTAATGATAGTTCTTGTTTTATATTTGGTCTGATGGAATTTATTTTGTCTCCCGAGTCTTTGAGTTTCTCTGTCTCTTTGGTTGAAGTTAAATAATTATAAAAAACGGTACATTTTATTCTTCTTGGTATCAGAAGGAGAAGACAGTTGGTATGGAGCATGAGCAGTATGGTCTTGATTATGTCTTCTTGAATGAAGTCTTTCTGTTCAACAATAGTTTCTGTTGAATTGTTGGTCTTTTCCATTATTGATGGATATGGACCTAACATTTTGTTGACAGTTTTGGTCCTGCTCCAGTTATCTCGTTTACATAGTTTATGTGACACTTGTTACTCATTTCTATGTTATCGCATTGTGAGTGCATTGTACTCGTTTCGGCTTGTTTGAACTTTGAAATAATCAGCATAGGATTGTATATCACAGGCAGAGGCATGTTCCATTTATGGTTTTAATGCTTTCCCATAATACTGAAAGCCCCATCATCACATTGAACAAAAAAAAATCAGCAGCTGTTTCAACTGATGTAAGACCCTTGGTGTGTGATGATGATTTGTTCCCTTCCTGAAGCATTTGATTGCTGATTTTCTGATTTGATCAATACCTCTTGGCATTAGAATTGTTTCTAGCTTTCAAAAGAGTTGCTATAACTCTCAAACCTAAGGTTCTCTAGAGATTCACTCTACTCTTTGCATCTTCAACACTTCAAATTTTTTTTTTAGAGATTTTGGAATTCCACAAGTCTCTCCAGGGTATGTTATTTCTTGTTGGATCATTGAGGTGTACTTTCCCTAGAATATCCTTGTTTTACCTACAATTTCTCACATGTAAGAGACAAACGTTTACATTAGACAAATCGGAGGAGTACAGTACTCTTTGACATGACTTATGAGCAGTGTTGTTCGTCTCTTGCGCGACAAAGGACTTGGCATCGCAAGAGCAATCATTGTAGTTTTCTTGCTGGAATCTAAGGATTAAATCTTTGAACTTTTGTATTTAACCCGCCAATTTATAATAAAATAATTGTCTTTCTTCTTTTTGGAATGTTTTCAACTTGTTCTTCTTAATTTTCTTACTCATGTTGTGATATATTTGGATGGTGTGTTATCAGATTGGTCCTGGCTCTTTCCAAAACTCCAGTGGACCAAGAGGCTGCCACTTTCTATGTCGCCTTCACCTAAAACTTGGAGTTGGGGGCTCATTTCTTATCAATCAATTTTCTTCTGCCTCATCCAGCACCAAAATGTGAAGAAGAAAAACGAAAAGAAATAAAAAAACCCGATCATGATAGAGATGTGTATGAGGACACTCAACTTTCAAAAATAACCATGTTAGAGTTGTGTATGAGGACATTCAAGTTTCAAATAAATATTTATGAGTCCTCTAAGAAAAGACATTCACTAGCAGAGTTTTAGTTCTTAGAGTACTCATAAATATTTTTCAAGACTCGTACCATATCCATCGTCATCATTATAAGTAATTCTGCTATGTACACCATTTGATTGTGCCAAAATATACGACTTCTTGAGTAAGAAATCATCATGATGATCTCAAATATGATTGATCATACACACTGCTTGCCATTCTTGACATTCACTTATGACGTTGCAACCAAGAAGTGGTGTTTAAGTGTTGAAAGCTCAAGACAAGTGTCGTATTTTAAATTAGTTCCACGTATATCGCGTTGACCCCGGGTCTCATCCATCCACCACCCATCACCCCATTCCGCAGATGATCTCAGAACCCTCGACGTATGCAAAACTCTAGGGCTTGTTGTTGAGGGTGTTGAAAACCGCATTCTTGAGGAATTAAAAGATCTCTTCGCCCTCAAGCTCACCACGGCGTGTTTGTCGCCGCTGCTTGCTCGCTCTTGAAGTTGGCAGTCAAGCTTTATTCCCATTTTTAGGCAATCTGGAGTGTTGTTCTCGCATGGTGGAATGTTCACTCTGTCTTCCCGGCTTCCGTGGTGAAACTTGTCACCCATTTTCAGTGCATGCTAAGAAAGAATGGCTTCCTCGCACTTTGGTGTTCATGGCTTGCTCGAAATCGTCTTCGTGAAGATTGTCTCCCAATCTTGCCTCGCTGGAAAATGCATCTGCCGCCCGCTGGTTGGTCCTCAGTTTTATGTTATGTGTATCCTTTGCTGGCCTTTTCTTTGGCCTCTTGATTTTCTTGTTTGTTCTTTGATGTATATACTATTTTCCCCATCTCGAGGTTATATCAATAATATGACTACTTTTTTATATTATTTTTCCAAACCTTCCATGGTTGAAACAGAGAGTGGGTTTGGGACTTTTATGTTATGTATAGGTGCAATGCAATTGAAATCCCCATGGGTCAAACAAGTTGTTGATCCAGCGAGTCAATATGTGCATATTTGTTGTATGTGAAGCCATTGCCATTATATATATATGATTGATGATAGTTTGTAACAGAGCTTTCATTTTCCTTTTCCTTTACAACGTCACAATAATTATATTTGTTCTTCAATGAAGAACAAGTTGTTTTGGAATTTATTACAGTCAGTATTTCCTTGTGGGTCAGTTGGTGGTCAAAAACAGTAGAAAATTTACTTGAATTGAATTGTGATGTTTTTAGAAAGAAAAGGAAAGGAGCTGTGGATTGGTTCAGTTCATGTCTTCTCTGCATTTACATTAAATGAACAGTTGTGAGTTCCACTATCCAAATTCAATTCTTTCTTTCTTTCACAAACCTGTAGGCTTTTGCTTTACTAAATTGGTAAGACCCACTGTTCAAATTTTGGTTATGAAAGCCAAACAATATACTGTTACATGATAGATGTAGATGAACATGGCAACAAAAATAAAACTCTGTTCACATCCAACAATTACTTGAATACTAAAACCTAGTGGTGGTGCTCTAATTAGGGATTAGGTAGGTGTAATTTTGATTTTCATAATCTAAAAGGAGTTGATTGCAGTGAAACAGGAATGGTGGCCTCTTTAGGCTTGCCTACAATAATAAGGGACTTAAATCAGACAATGCAGGCATGCATTTCCAAACCTATAATTCACATGCAAAAAATGGACTACCTACCTACTACTTACTATACCTGTGCCTGGCTTGGTTATAATTTGTCCAAGAAAACAAGTAGCTACTTATGAGATGTTTATACTATATATATACAGTAGTTGTTAAATAATGAAGTATATATGATTTTGAATGTTGAAAATATATATATATAGGTGGGGTGGGATTGTGAAAAAGAAAGAAGAAGGTCACGTGCATGCAACAGAAGAGAAAAGAAGAGCCAATGTTTGGCTCTGTGTTTTGCAGATGCAGAGAAAGAAAGAAGCACAATGATAGGACACTTCCATCACCCTAACCCTAACTAGTCCTTCTCAGGAGACTCACTTTCTTGTTTTTGCCTCTGTTTTTTTTCCCTTTATATTATTACTCACACACACTACACTACACATCCCCTTTTTTCTCCTCCTTCCCTTCAGTTTTGCATTCTTACCTCAACTATAAGAAAAACAACTTAATTAGCATACATACAATAATTAAAACACAGCAAAATCTGTGATCTTCTTCCAACTAAGTGATAAATTACTATACATCTAAAGCATATGGGACAGAGCACAAGAACTGACAGTATATATATTTAAAATTGACTGATAATAAATAAAACAGTGGTTGAATTGAATAATGAAACATTGAAGTCTGTATCACACCCCAACCCAATAAATTCATGCTTCATTATGTTATAATTAAATGGGTGATTAAAAATATCACTAATCTCATTCCTCTGTTGGTATAGTGTTTAGTGCCAGCCAAGATTATAATGACAATACTACTTTGCAACATCAAGAAGCTAGCTAAGAAGGGAAGAAATTAAAGAAGTTAAAACACTGAACCTGTTTTTTTGCAATTCCCATATAAGATGATGATCATCATCAGCTGCCCAGCCACAGTAAAAACAGAGAAATTATATATGTGATAAAAACAAGTAGATTGAGCCGTCCCGCCAATATCACCACCACCATGACCATGACCATGAAGAGATTCAAGACCCAAAGAAGCCATCTTGGAACCATGAGAAAAGCAACATTCTCATGGAAAAGACTCTAAGAAGCCCCCATTCATGAAGACCCCAAATGCAGCTGCTCCACCACCACCACCACCACCCAGTACCACACAAGGAGCCTAGCATGATCAACACAAGATTTTTACTGGTTTTGGAGTGTTGTTATCACCAGCAACAACACTCAAAAAAGGGAAGCAAATTTAGGCATCACATGTTCATATGGGTTGGCTGAACATGAAAAAAAATGTATGAAGCAAAATGGGTTTTGTGTGTGTACTCTGTTCTTGTGAGTTGTGAGAAATAGGTTATGAAAAGAAACACAAAAGCCCAAATGAGAAGAGAAGATCCAGAAAAAGCAAGACACACTTAGAACTCAGTGGTTATTGGAGTGTGTTGAGTGGTGAGTGGTGGAAGATGGAAGAGTGAGTATAAACATAATGAGGCCAATTTAGAGAGTAAATGCAAGAAGAAGATATAAAGAAAGGAAGAAAATATTGGAGTTGGGTCATGAATGCCTGTCTGTGTTGCTGCTATGCACAGCTCAACCCCCATATCATCAGATCAGATCAGATACAACATTACATTAGCTAGATTTGCGCAAGCAACCTCTTGTCTTTTTCTTCTTTCCTTCCTTGCCCCTACCTTTCTTTCTTTAACTACGCTTTTGCCCTTTCATTGATACATATATTTTATTCTATTCTTCCAATCACCAAACACACCCTTCTATATTAATTCATGTGCTCGAGACCAAACAAAAGTTGGGTCATCAAGTTCAAAGTTGAAATTTGTTTTCATGGGATCGAGACCACGGTCACAACTTAGAAACCTAAACCAACATCGAAATGGTTTGAATTTTGCATAACATTCCTTTCTTTAATTATTTTTCATTTAAAATAGAGAAAGATAAATAATAATAATAATAATAAGAAAGTAATAGAAATGGACAATAGGTACTACTGTAGTGAAGGTTCCCCGAATATCGCATGTCCACCCTCCTAACAGAAAAGTTTCTTATTGTACCAACATCCAACCAATTATGTCACGTCATTTTGTTAATTTCCTTTTCTTATTATCTATTTTTAACTTTATATTTTGTATTGGTTGATTTTACGTGCAAAGATTTCACTAATCAAATCAAATGTTTCCATAGGTTTATTGTAAATCAGAATGTTAATGCTCCATTTGTTTGGAAACAACGTGGTGATAGCAATAAGGGGTGGCCGACTGTCGGATTGGTGGTATATTTCTAATTTTTAGACTATATTCTAGTAACTGTTTATTAAAAGTGAAGACCATCATAAAAAAAGTTAGAGATAAAATCGAAACTAAACCAGACATTTTGTTGGACGGTTTGGTTTCGTTTTATTTACAAATTTAACGGTACATTAGATCCTAAAAAATTGAATACGATATATATTATCATATTAAAAATAAATAAATAATACTTAACTGGCTTGATAATTTGAGGGTAAGATTTGAGTTGAAATTATGTTAACTGGCTTGATACTTTGAGGGTGAGATTTGAGTTGAAATTATTGCATTACTCAGTTCTGAACATTTAAAATTTGGTTGTATCTCTATTTTTTAATCAGTAATAAATATCGTTATCATGAAGACTCGAATCCGAGACCTCAAAGGGTTTCTAAAGCTTCTCAACCGCTTGGTCCAACGTGGTTTGGTTGATTGTATCTATGTTGAGATTGCTACTTATTGCTTTTCTCTACATTTTATTGGATTTTGATTTTAAGATTTCAAACTTTATGATTTTGTGATTTGTAAGTAAAACTATATTTGATATGGAATGAGAAACTCTGGATTCACAATAGAGCTTAAAGAATTATGTCAGCATGGGAAGGGTAGTGTTACTAACATATTCATGAGTAGGTAATATTTTTTTAATTTTCTATTGGATTGTTCAGTAATGACTCATATATTTCTTTTACTATTTAGTTTTATTTTTTTATATAAAAAGTAAAATTTTGAGTTTTACTCATTTACGGAATGTCAATTGCAATTTGAGAAAATATCATACCGTGAATAGACCGCTTCTTTCGGTTTTAACTACATATATATCGCGGCGTAATTTTTTAAAACAATTTAGTTCAAAGTTTAGCAATTTGATTTGTCCCAAAATGGGTGTCCTTATTTCTCAAACTAATAGCAACAATAGGTTGAAGGGTTGATTACACATGGCACCTCTATACTATACACGATTTGCATATGAATACCCTAAGGTTCTATTTTAACTTTTGACTACCATGTATTGTGCCAGGGGGATCTTCCGTCCAAAAACCATCAGTTAAGTGGTTAAAAGACCGAATTGCCCTTATTATATAATTTCTAAATATAAATAATTATAATTAAAAAATAAAAGATAAAATAGAAAACAATCACCTTCTACCTTTCGCTCTTGATGTCGCCGTTGCCGGAGGGAGAGGGGAGGCTCGCCACGTCGCAATCATCGGATGGCAGGGGGCTCGGAGCTCAGCCACGGCGTGCCTCGAAATTGTTGATAATATGATTTTATTCACTAATTTTTTTATGGAAGTCAATTGTTTGTGGTGCTGAGTCGGAATTGGTGGTGTCAGAGAAGTTATGAAGATATAGAAAATAATTGCAATGGAAGAAATGAGATGTGATTTAAAATTAATAAGTTTTTTAATGGTAAAACTACGTATTTTTAAATGAATTCATAAATCACTTGTTCAAAACTACGTAGTTTTTGGAGTCCGACTCACCTAAAATTAGATGAGTCGACTCACCTCCATATATATACATAATAGTAAAATGTAGGTGAATCGACTTAACTAAGTTTAGGGTTAATTACACATGGCACCCCTGTACTATACACGATTTGCATATGACTACCCTAAGGTTATATTTTAACTTGTGACTACCCTTTATTATGCCAGGGGATCTTCCGTCCAAAAACCATAGGTTAAGTGGTTAAAAGACTGAATTGCCCTTATTATATAATTTTTAAATATAAATAATAATAATTAAAAAATAAAAGATAAAATAAAAAACAATCATCTTCTACCTTTCGCTCTTAACATCGCTGTCGCCGGAGGGGGAGGGGAGGCTCGCCACGTCTTA
>JAYMTK010003127.1:0-12694 GCA_036897405.1 Pelargonium myrrhifolium | reverse complement strand
CAACAGACCCAACCGCCAACGCTGCCGACTCCGCCCCCTTTCAAACGGTCTCGCTCGAGCATTTCCCTCGTCGCCCTCCTCTCCAGACTGATGCAACACCCGATACCACCACCATAAGAGGTCGTCGTCGTCTCCATCTTGGACCTTTTAGCCGTTATCCCTCCCAGCCATCCGCAACTCCACCGGCCCACTCCACTCAAGACTGCCAAATCCCGCCTCCAACCACCACTGACCAAATCCGCCAGCACCGCGGGTCTCCTCCAGTGACCGCCGCTTTACTAACACCTTCGTTTAGAACCATGATCGCAGGCCCCCCCGGACTCCACCATCATTCTTCTCCGGCGTAGCACCCGACACAAGACCTCCAAAGCAAGTACATGACCACCACCATCCAAATCCACCGGCATCGTGGAACTCCCATAGTCGCCGCCTCCATTTACCCCAAACCCTAATCCTTCAACTTTTCCCTTTAAACCCTTCTACTATATAATGTTTTTGAAATAGTCTCTTTATCTTTAATTAGATACAAGTATATTTGTTAAAATGAAATTGGAGGGGTGTTTTTTTCTTTCAATTTTTTCTGTTACATTTAGCATTAATATTTAGAGAAGAAAAAAAACAGGAATAATTTTTCAAATGTATTTTCAGGAATATGTATAAGATCAAGGGCTTGTTTGATAACACTTATTGGTCATGCAAAAGTGTTGTTACTTTCTTTTTATTTTGTATCACATGTTAAAGTTAGTAATTTGGATTCAAATTCGCCGATACTTGAAATTTGACTCACAAAGCAACAAAAAAAAAAAGGGATTTGGCCAATACTCTGGTCCACTTATGCCACTCCACATGAACCATATTTTTTGCTTGTAAAACTCAAACATGATACGAAGTCTAAATTATCATCTCTCGTACTATCAAAATGACAACATTTATTTTTCTCTAGAAGTTATTGAAAGTGGACTCATGATAAACATGTGAGACACTTTTAAAGTTTATGACATAATTGGAAAGAAACGTAAAACTGACAAAACATTCCTTGCTAAATTTTAAGTCAATCGAAAAAAAATTCCCTATAAAAATTGAGTCAAGTTTTAAAAACAAAATAAATTGTTACTCTATTTATTAAAACTTCAGAACAAGTTACACGTGTATTATTTTTTTTATAAAGTTTTTCTAAAAAGTAAGTTATATATTGTACTTCAATAATATATTTACAACAAATTATTTAATATCTCTTAAATATGTTACTGAATGTCATTCAAAATACAAGTGAAAAATGCACAATTTCCCATATTCGAAAAAAAAAAAAAAAAAAAAAAACAGAAATCAACACTTATTTTAAAACCACCAAAAATGCCCAGAAGGTTCATGAACACAACAAAAGTAACACGATCATATATCCATTTTTAGAAACAAGATTAGTGTCTGATTTTATCTATAGAAAGTGAGGTTAGAGTGTGTTTTATTTATAGAAACTCATACATTAGTAATTAGGTAATGGCAAAATGCACACTATATATACACGTTATTCACTATAAAAGCCCTCCCACTACACTGCTGCGTCACTGACCGCTACTGGTTCGCCGTTGACCGTCATCTCCGGCCGTCCCCTTGAGGTCATGGTATTGTTTTGCTGGTAACTTACTTTTGTTCACAAACATTTCCATGGCTTGTTGATCTGTTTCTCTAACCCATTATTGTTTGTAGCTTTGTTTTGTGAAAGGGGTTATAGAAAAGACAGGACTTTGTGGTTTCAATACTTGGGAAAATGATCTACAATGTCAGCTCTCCCTTGTTCCTCTCCTTCCTCAACCACAGTGCTCCTCCCAAGAGGTACCTCTCTCTTGCTCTCATATGTATAAATGTATATTATAAAGTGTGACTTTATGATCCCTTTGTTCAACTATTAGCTAAGTATATATGTTTGTCTATGTGGGTATGCATAAATGTGTATGTGTGAGATTATATTTGTTTGTTAAATCAGAGCTTAGTATGTCTCTATATGTGTATGTATAAATGTATATGTGTGTGATTATGTTCCATTTGTTTGAATTAACATTAGCTTAGTAGCTAATATGTGTGTGTATGTATAATAAATGTATATTATAACTTATAAGTGTGACTTTATGTTCCATTTGTTCAACTATTAGCTTAGTATATATGTTTGTGTAAGTGGGTATGCATAAATTAATGTGTATGTGTATTATATTTGTTTGTTATATCAGAGCTTAGTATCTCTCTATATCTGTATGTACAAATGTATATTTGTGGGTGATTATGTTCCATTTGTTTGAATGTTAGCTTAGTAGCTTCTCATCATTGCACCGTAAATTAATAATTTTTGCAATGCATGTTATGTGGGTATTGCTCTAAATTCCTTCTTAGGATCATATCCTTCACATTTCCAGCTATTGAAGCTTAGCTAGGTGTTTTCTCTTTCCATGAGTTACTGTAATGCGCATTGTTTGAGCATAAGATTTACGACTCTATTGTGTACATTCCTCCCTGCAAATGGGATTTAAAGTTACAGCTCTAGCATTGCCCTCACTCATTTACTGCATCATATCATGTCCATGGTCCAAAAGTATATTGTTTGTACTATATTGGGTCTTGCAATTGATTACTTGATGTGGTAGAATACTCTGTTTTACTGCAACCAACTGTAAATTTGTAATGCCTGCATTTGATCTTCAAGCTTTCAAATTGTTCCTGTTTCAGTGTGGATACCTTGGCCTTGTCATTACCATCATGTGATCTTCCTGGTGATATTGTTGTGAGCATTGTTTCACGGTTGCCAGTCATCTCTGTCATGCGTTTTCAGCTTGTGCACAAATCTTGGCGCGCACTATTCAGCGACCCAAGTTTTATCAGCATGCACTTCAAGCAAACTTATATGACCGGTATAGAGCGCTTCATATATGAAACTACATGCAGAGACTCAGCTCGTAAATACTTTTATTCTGCAGCAATGTTAAACGGTCGGTACCAAACAACTCCCTTGAAAAACTTGTCTGTAAGATTCAAAGTGGAGGATTGTTGTAGTGGGTTGATTTGTCTGCGTAATCTAAAACCAGCACCAGGAGCGCCTGATTTGTATTTCTGGAACCCTGCCATTAGGAAGGTGAAAGTCCTTCCCAATTATGTCCGTGCACGCTCTGACCGCCTTGGGTTTGGCTACGTGCCTCACCTTAATGACTACAAGGTGGTGAGGATGGGGCACTCAGGTCTTTTGGATGAAACGAAGGGCAACGACATAAGTAGATTAGCTCCAAATATTGAAGTATTTTCATTCAGATCAAATTCTTGGAGAAATATACATAATGTTGTTCCTTGCTTCACTTTTGATGAAATATGGGCGTTTGCTAATGGGGCTGTGCATTGGAGGGTTTTCACTCTAACTTCGGGGATAGCTCTCTTAGCATTTGACATGACCAATGAGACAATCCAAATTATAGGGCTTCCTAGCTGCTATGGACCACTGTTTAACAACTTCTTACCGAAACGACTTGGGGAATCTCTCTCTGTAGTGGTTGACAATGGTGACTACTGGCATATATGGGTAATGAGAGAGTATGGTGTAGCCACATCCTGGAGCAACCAATTTAGAATCAATCGCAGGCCAGGACTCTCTATCATCCCGTCTGATTTCACGAGGAATGGAGAGCTTTTATTTCGTGGAGAAGAAAGATCGAAGAACTCATTGCATTTACTGAACTTGGAGGACTCATGCACTAGGTGTTTTGATTTTGAAGGAGATTTTTCTCAGTGGAATGCTTATCCTTGCGCCGAGAACCTCATTTTACTTGACGGAGGAGATGACGTTGCAAAACGTTCGGATGTGTTTGGGAGGTCTGTTTTGAAGCTTTTATGTACGATTGTTCACATGTATATGTTCTTAATACCCCTTATCAGTATCTTATTCTACATCTTCTTGTTTTGCAGATGCATATGAAGAAGGGGGTGAATTGTAAATGGAACTCACTGCTCAAGCTTTTGCTGCAGCTATACTTCAAAGTTATGAGTTAGTTGACTCGAGTAACTAATTATGGTCAATCAACTAATATATAGTAACCTAACCTTGGACTGGAGTGACCCTTTTAAGGATATATGTAATGGAAACCGGATTTAAATTTTTATGATTACCTGTTTCTGTTTTATGTTATATTTCTGCTCTAAATGTGTAGGATGGTGAAACTCTTCTAATGAGTAACTGCTTAAATATTGACTGCTTGAATGAACAGTTAAAAATTGCTTATTTGTTTTGTTGAGGAGAAGCTTTAACTAATTTCTATTAATTTGATAAGCAATTCTGATTCAGTTTCAAGAGCCTGTTACAATTCTTTCTTGCTGCCCGTGGCCTGCATAACTATTACAAGTACATTGTTTTTCTCAATCTTTTAAGGGTATGACCATTGAGTCACTCTCTTTTTTTTTTTTGATAGGCAAAGTCACTCTGTTATGTTAACAATTACTTAAACCATTCATTTGATCAACATTGCCACTAAATTATAAACATTAGAACAAATGGCCAGGTAGTTATTCAAATAAGTATGCCAGTTCTTTCAATCTCTTTGTGGAAACCAAAACACATAAATGCTGACTATACAAACATGCATCAGATAATAGAATAGAAATGGAGAATTGCAGGGGCTCATTTGCATCCTTTTATCTCCCCAAGCTGCAATTTATATTTACTTGATAGAGCTTTACTTCTTTTGTAATTAATTAGGGGTTATGCAGTTACATTCCTGTTTTGCATTTGCAGGGAAACAAAAAGGCAGAATGTATTGGGACAAGTTCATCTCTATATGTTTTAATGTTACTTGATATACTAAGTAGCTAGTACTAAATAAGTTCATTAACTAATTAGCACATCTCTGTAGATATATAGTTCATATGCAGTCTCATTGTTCTACCCAATTACTAGCCTTAGTTAAAGCAAAAGAGCAGACATGAACATAAAGGAAGTGAAAAAGGAAAAGGGTTCTCAGTCTGAGGATAACAAACATCAAGGTATGTTTGTACCATTGATCTGATTTTTTGTTTTTGTTTCGTTTTATATCTATTTTGTAGTTTCTGCAAAATGATATATTGTGTTGTTATGACTTATGCATACATTGACAGAAATTTCAAGCTCATTAAGAACTGCAAGACCGGGCAACTACTTATTCAAGATCGAATCATTCTCATTGCTTCTGCAGGTGCTTGAGAAAACCAATCGTGATAAGTTTGATTCAGAACATTTTGATGCTGGGGGTTATAAATGGTTGGTGTTAACATTTCTGCAACTGAACAACTTGTTATAAAATATGATTTGCAGTTGCTAGATTTTTTTATTTTATATTTTATCCAATTTGTTATGTATGTTGAATGCTGTAGGGAGCTATCACTGCACCCGAATGGGGACAAGAAAAGAGGTGGCAATGGCTATATCTCACTGTACTTGGTAATAGCAGAGCCCAATTCTCTTCCTCAAGGTTGGGAGGTCAATGCCATCTTCAAATTTTTCGTGTTTAATCATGTTCACAACAGCTACTTGACTCTGCAAGGTATCGATTGAATCTTTTGTTGTGAATCATTTTTACTACTTCAGTTTATAACTAACAACTACATATTTAAAAACATGCACATGCACATGCAATGGCAGATGGGAAAGAGAGATGCTTTCACGCATTGAAGACAGAATGGGGTTTTGCCAAATTACTTCCCCTCGACGTGTTCAATGATCCATCTAATGGATATCTCATTGACGATAGCTGTGCATTTGGAGTGGAGATGTTTCTCCATAAAAATGAATGGAAAACTGGTTCTGTGTCCATTATAAATGAACCTGCTAACAGTACTTGCACTTGGGAGAGGTTGAGAAGTTTTCAACCTTAACTCGAGAATTTTACATGTCTAAGGTGTTTAATGTAGGAGGGCACAAATGGTATATAGTACGTCTTAGTTATCTATTTGTAAATTTATAATCAAATTTACATCATCAATCATTGATTAATTAACCAGTTTGATGCAGGAGGTTATTGTTTTTTCCTAGAGGCAGATCTGTCCCAAAAGGCAAATATCTATCCCTATATATCTACTTGTGTGAGAGTCCTCTTCTTTCTGGATGCAACATTTATGCAGAATATACGCTGAGCATCAAGGATCAACTGAATGGGAATCACTTCCATGTGACAAGTTAGTGTATATATGTGTGTGCATGTGTTGTTTTTTGTAAATGTTTTGATGATGATCTTGATGGAATTATTATTATTTTTATTTTATTTTCAGACAAGGAGTGGTTCAGTGACACTTCGGTTGGCTGGGGCAGTCCGAAGTTCATGTTGCTGAGCGATCTCAATAATGCATCTAGTGACTTCATAGTTAATGATACTGTGATTGTTGAAGGAAAAATTAATGTAGTATCTGTTTTCAATAGCTGAAAACATCTTTTGAAATTGCTCACCATATTTTTCATTTTTAGGAACTCCTGTGTTGTCATCTCTGTTTTAAGATCTACAGATTGTGTGAATCCTTTGGCAAATTGTCAAAATCTAATTTATCATCTTCTTTTTAGGCCCTTGCTCTAACAATATTGCATCATAAACATTTTTAATACATTTCCCTTCGGAAAACAAATTAGTCTTTCTTATTCATGGTGTTACACGTTTCATGTTTTATTCTCATGCAATTATATTGTAACAAATTTAAAGGATACTAACTATATAAACTATTGGTAATTCATGAGTAGCGAAGTTACTTGAAATGAAATAGACAATTATTTTGAGACAAAAATATAACTAAAACATGACACTTAACAAAGAGAGTAATGAATTGCTATGTCAAATAAAGTTAGAGATTTTTGTTATTGAAATACTATTATCGATATAATTATACAATTTACCACAAAGTCGCAACCAGTAATAACCTAGAGCTAACAATTCGTTTTGTAACATAACACGATTCTAACACAAAACTAGCATGTTCTTTTGGCTCTTGTTGGAAAATACAACACATTTAGTAATTGCGTCGTGTTTGGGTTGGGCCTTCAAAACACACACACATGATTGATAAGTCGTGTTGTGAATTGTGATACACCCAACACACACTTAATGATATAATTATAGATTAATAACGTGTCAAATATGTTGTGTCATGTCGTGGCAAACATTTTGGATAGTGTTGTATCAAACGTGTTGGTTCCATTGTGCATGATGTGTTAAATCGTGTTCGTGCAATCATGTCATGTCGTGTCAACACGACTCCCACATATAGTGACTATGTTAAATATGTCGAGTTTGTGTTTTGCTTTATAAACGTGTCGTGCTAGTATTCACATAGACTCGTACAACATATAAATAACCTTCAATACGACACGAATATTACACGGACGCACAATTCAGTTTAAATTTAGACATAGGAAGATCCTCCTATTTTAAAAGACAAACCCAGCCCATAAATCAAAGCCCATGTTGTTTTGGTTCATAAAAATGCCCAGACAGACAGTCTTATTCTATCTGACACTACAGCAAGGTAACTTGGAGCACAAGACTAGTTTGGTTACATTAAGACCAAGATTAGTGTATGCTTTAATTAAAGAAACTCAAATTAGTAATTAGGTAATAGTAAAAATCACACACTATATAATGTACAGTACACACACTTTCCTCACTCACACAAGACAATGCCACTCACTGCTCAGCTCTGATCTTCGCCTTCGACCACTCCGTTTGCCGTTGACCGCCACCGCCGGCTGCCTCCTTCAGGTTCAGCTACTTTTTCCAGTCTCTTTTATAAAGTAGTGTTCACAAAAAACTCATCATTCCGTATGGTTCTGACCCTTTTGTAGTCACATTTCAGGAAAAGTCGAAGAAGAAGAAGAGTTCGAAAATGATCTACAACGTCCGATCTCCGCTCTTTCAGTCCTTCCTCAACCACAACCTCACGGTCTCTCCCTCTCCTTCTCTGAAATGGTACCTCTCTCCCAAACGGCAGATGCAGAATTTAGAACAAGGGTAGGCTCTTTGTCATTCCCTATTTTTGATGTATATGACATTTATGTAAGAGTTTTTATTAGGTATTTTCAAAACTTTAAATAGTTTTTATTGCACTATAATTTGTTTTACTTAAAACATCACCAAAATTCATTTGATCAAACGAGTATTTAAATGTATCAATAAAGTTTACACAGTTTCTTTACCAATAAATAAATACAGTATATTTTTGTTTTAAAATGAGTGTTCACTTTTGTTTATGCATAATATTACCACCACTCTTACTCAAATTGTTTCAAAATAATTGTCAGTTTTTTTTTTGTTTGTTTGTTAAGATATAGAATTTGTTGGTTAGAGTTAAAATTCATCTTTTATAATTTCATGTGCTCTTGTTGTAACCAACTAAGTGTAACTAATCAACTTATTTTATGAATATTGTTAGTAGCTGGTTCACAAATAACTATCCAATCAAAATAGAATGAATATGAACAAATTTTTTATTATTTTGGGACAATTTTTTTTAGTAGACAACTATTATGAGATTGATGAGTAATATAAATCTTGAGTTTCTTACTACAAGAGCTCATGGAGTGTAAGAAAAGTAAAATCCAAAGCTAAATAACTTATTTTTGTATTTTTTTCAAAATTGAACACTTCTCAAGAGAAAATAAAGTATGCACTAAAATAATGTCTCATAGGCAATATTAAGATTTACATGCACCTAGTAAAAAGAAAAAAGAGAGTTGACATTGCTAATAATGAAGAAAGATACTTGAAAGACTACCATTCCCTACCTTTGCTCCACTTATGTCTCTCTCGCTTAGGTAGGTGTTTGTAAGTACGTATCATTAATCATTTTATATATATAGTAGCACATACATAAATGAACTAATGTTTTTTATTTATTCATTTATCATCTTTATATAAAACATGACAAGCTGTGACTTAATGCTCTAGATAACATTATATAGTATGGAGTAGTAGAGGAGAATACAAGTAAAGATAAAGAATTTTGTATGTGAAATGGCTTTGTCCTAGGTTGGACTTGGAAGTTTGCTTCAAACGGGTTCATGCACAACTTTAGTTAGTCCAAAATTAGTATTCATACTTTTACTTGATTCAATTTTGTCCTAGAGATAACAAAATTGTTTTCAATCGATCTCTACCGTTCATATTACTGACGAAACTGTTAAATCTTAGATGACATGACATTAACTTTAATTTTAAATAGTCTATGGGGATATGGACTAACTATGAACAATTTCACAATTTTTAGGATGTGACTGGTACAAATGGATTTACATGAAATAATTTGGACCAAAGTGAATATTGTTTTGACCAATTCGTTGATGAGTCTTTTTGACTCTGGACCAAAGAAGTCCAACAACAACGCTAAATTTTTACATTCCACCTTGAGAATATAGCTCGAGTCTTGATCTTACTTTCAACCTTGGGCTTGAGTCCTAATCTTGAGCTATAGAACTAAACATACACACCAAAAATAGAGTACGACATACACTATATTTTAAATCAGACGTGAAAAGAAGTATCTCTACTATAATCAAATGCAAGTGCATTGCAAAATTGACTAGAGAGAATTTAGGATGAATGTGATGAGAAATGAGTTGAAGAAATGATGGTCTATGACGATGTCATGGTGATGTCATGGTAATGTCACGCGAGCAATGATGATGTGGGGGTGACGATGATGTCATGCTGATGTGACGTTGATCAAGTTGAGTAGAGCTCGAATGTGGAGTACATAAGCATACTAATAAGGCATATCTTGTTCGAGAGCGTCGTTGTGTGCTTACCACCCATGTGTACCACTAGGTGTTTCAAACCTCACGAAAAGTCAATCGAGCTAAGGTGTGACTTCCTTGGGCCATATCTTTACTGATCTGTCCGGACGGTCATAGACGACTTGGTGTTGTTTTAAATGTACTTTGTATCTTGTGTGACGTGAAAGTCCCATATTAAGGAGTTAGATCCTTGAAAGGAAAATGACCAAGTTTAAGAAAAACCTTGGTGAAATAAGATACCGAGGGGCAGGCCCACGGGTGTGCGCCTTCCTTTGCCACGTGGGATGAAAAACTCGAGCCATAAGTGGAGACCTGTGATGCCATGTGAAGTTGGAGCTCACTATGGGCGTGGGACTAGGCCATGGTTGTGGCCACCTTCAATGCCACGCTGGACCTGAAGGTCCTACGGCCGTGAGCTACTCTTTTTTCATTTATATCCTATGTTTTGACTTGTTATGTACTGTCTTCTTGCGTTGGTGTTTTTCAATCATTCCATCACTAGGGAGGTTTTTTAGTCCATTCTTGGTCCGATATCCTTCAAGAGCTGTCGGGACATGGTATTAGTGATTGATTTATTTATGAAATTTTTGTGCATCATCACTCATTGTTGTCATATAGTTATAGCCTATTGTCCTGGATCCTTTCATATTGTTGCTTCACTGTATTGTATTGTACTATTGACCATTTTTTTATGATGCAAATAATTAATTGATTTAACTATCTGAATAGTCTTAGTGTAACCATTGTGCCTGCACTGTAATCTTACAGCCTTCAACTTATTTCTATCTTCTACTGCAGTGCTGAAAAAACCATGGCCTTATCAGAATCACTTTCGGCATGTGATCTTCCACGTGACATCGTAGTTGACATTCTGTCACGACTGCCTGTCCAGTCTGTCATGCGTTTTAGGCATGTAAGCAAATCTTGGTGCACACTATTTGGTGACCTGGGTTTTGTTAGTTTGCACTACAAGCAAACTCGAATGTCTAACAATGAACACTTAATATTTGAATTGGAAGACAAGGATAGAACTGGAAAAACATTAAATTCTGGGTTGATCTTCGGTCTAACATATAAACCAACTCTGTTTAGACAAATGTCTTTGAATTTCAAGGTGGAATCTTGTTGTAATGGGTTAATCTGTCTGCGTAATCTGAAACCAGCAGCAGGAGCAGCTGATATATACTTTTGGAACCCTGCCATTAGAAAGGTGAAGATTCTTCCCAATTATGTTCGTTCACCAAGAGATCGCCTTGGCTTTGGCTTCCTGCCTCGCCTAAATGAGTTGAAGGTGGTAAAAATGGTTCACCCAGCTATTCTCGATGAAACTTTGAGTACTGATAAAAGATTTAATCCTGAAGTTGAGGTTTTATCATTTAGTTCATATTCTTGGAAAAGAGTAAGTACTGATGTTTCTTTCATCACGTTTGATGAAACATGGACATTTGTTAATGAAGCTGTGCATTGGAGGGTTCTTAGTCCTACTGCAGAGACATATATCTTAGCATTTGATCTGGCTAATGAGGTATTTCAAAGGATTAACCTGCCTGACTGCTACTGTCCTTGTAATTTGCTATCATTTATTCACTTTGTTCCAAAACGGCTGGGGGAATATCTATCTGTATTGGTTGAAAAAGAGGACTACTGCTATATATGGGTAATGAAGGAGTATGGCATAGCCAAGTCTTGGAGCCTGCAATTTAAAGTTGATTGGTTTTTGGCATTTCACACTATCCCAACTGATTTTACAAGGAGCGGCGAGCTTCTGTTTCGAGCAAGACTACAAGGAGAAAGCAATAAATTGTGTTTACTAAACCTAGAGATCTTGGAATTTGGTACTCTTACTTTTCGAGAGGGGGGTAGTGCTTATGACTGGAATGCATATCTTTGCAGTGAAAATCTAATTTTACTTGAAGGAGGAGATGACATTGCACTGCATTCAGATTTATTCGATGAAGGTTTGTTCTGAATTGTTATAATTAGTTAAATCTCATCAGTTATATATATGTTAAGCCTTGTTCTTATAGTTTTTCAACATTTTCTTGTATTGCAGATGCATGCATAGAAGAAGGGAACAAATAGTCAGTGTTACTCTCTACTTGAGCACCAACTGATTCTCAGAGTAACTATAGTAGTTTAGTTTTTGTGACTAGCTAGTGACCTTGTGACTGTTTTTGTGGTATCCAACCTTTCTGTTCTCAACTTGAAGACTCTGGAACTCTTTTGATTGCATTTACGAGTAATATTTTGTTGATATTATTTGCTTGAGTTCTACCCCGTTTTTCTTATGAATTTTTCTAACAATTGCGCGTTGTTTCACTTAGAAATAGCTTTAGCTATTACAAGTGGATCTTCAGATTCAGTGATCTGTTTGGAGATAATTGTAGTGGATACAAGTGATTGCTATTTTATTTAACAATTTCAGTTTATTCTGATCCGAGAGACTTCACTACAGCTTAGCTTTAGCCCTTGAGTTCATTGCTGTAAGCTTCTCTAAATCATGACTTTAGTTCAGCTTGAAGGCAAATCAAAGTTGAGCATTATTTAACAACCAATGTAAGAACCATAATGGTTGATACAACATGGTACTACAAAGTACAAACCATTTTGGCCCAAGCATGAACATGAATTCACTTTGACGTCAATGGCAATCTTTTGGTTTCTAATTTTGTAGACTTGTATGAGATATTGATTTACTTGGTGTATGGATACATATAGAAACTTACAGATCAGTCTATAGTTAAAAGTTTTTGACTAAGGAAGGGAGTTTTATTATTTATCATACGGCCACTAAAATCTATATGTATATATATTAAACTTGGTGATGTAGCACTAGAAGATGCCACATCACCAAGTCTAACAATTTGGTGTGTTCTCCTTACTTCTTGCATTGCAACTTTTTATCTACCAACCGTT
>JAYMTK010003126.1:0-12695 GCA_036897405.1 Pelargonium myrrhifolium | reverse complement strand
CATGACTAAAGGGTAATATGGAAAGTTCGTGTGTAGAAGTTTGTTAAAAGTAGAAAGTGACACTTATTTTGAAACAAAAATTGGACTCTAAAATGACACTTATTTTGAAAGTGAGGTAGTAATTATTAGATAAAGTTCACCTTTAAACTTGCTATTTTCTTTTCTAGTCTCTTGAGTTGGTACAGTACTACAGTGTGAGAAAAATAGTTTCATTTGCAAAATATATACCAGTAAAGTGCTATTCTGGTAAAAGAACAATTGAGAATTCGGTGTTAAAGACGTTAGAAATTGGAAGATAGGCAGAACTGGTAAAGATAGATTGAGATAAAAAAAAAGAACTATTGATCCAATAAACCTAATATCCTATAAAGAAAGAGAGAGAGAGAATTAGATTCATTATTGCAACTTTTGATTTTATGAGTGCATAATGCACATGTTTTTTGTTGAAGCGCACAACTTTTCCCCTTTCTATCATGAGAAGCAGAATCATAAACCTATTTGAAATGCTCTTTAAAATGATCCACCCACAAACCAGCAGCACAGAAAGAAATAAAGCATAGTTACAAAAAATGATGCTAACAATAAAAATAAAAATAAAAATAATAATATTACAATTCAAAAAATATTTCATTTTTGTAGCTCAGCAAGGTTTGATAAAAGGAATGAGTACCAAAGTAGAAAAAGCTACAGCAAATAGAACCTGTAAAATCTTATTGATAGTGGTGGTTTGGGTTAAGCTGGTGGATGCAGCAGCACTAACATGGGTTGAGTTCACCACTTGCCTTGTACTGTTACTGATTGTAGCCTTCTGACTGCACCCAACACATTTCAAAATTTAAACTATGAACTTAACAGGAGAATAATAGCATCATCACTACAATTACAAACATGAATTCACTCACCTTCCTGGAAATATACAGCTGCCATGACCTGCAGCAAACAAACAGAGAGAAAAATAAGTTCAAACTTGTAGATATGGACATATCTATAAATGTGGAGCCCATACATACTACTATCTAACAAAATGAGAGAACCAATTGGGTT
Source organism: Pelargonium myrrhifolium (assembly GCA_036897405.1). Lineage (NCBI taxonomy): Eukaryota > Viridiplantae > Streptophyta > Magnoliopsida > Geraniales > Geraniaceae > Pelargonium > Pelargonium myrrhifolium. Next base: position 11,651 of record JAYMTK010003126.1, on the reverse strand, counting down.
TAGGGATGGACGGATGACTTCACAGTCATAGAACCCATTTGCTTCTTTCTTGTGCAGAGAAAATCTAACCAAAACCCATAGAATCTTTCAAATGTCCTGGACTTACAACAACAACCAAAATCAGGAGGAGAAATCTCCAATTTCATATACTTTTACCAACTAATAAGGTGTAGTAATTTCTAATAGACTAAAACAGCAAAAGGCATCACATTTTCAGCAGCAACTAATGTCAAATTAAAGAAGCCAAATTGGGTATATGTAAAGTACAAAAATTGCAATTCTGACAAATTTGTGAGGACTTACTTGGGTCAGTAGTGGTGATGATGGCCACACCCTTGAAGTCACAAGAACCAATAGCTCTTCCTTCTTTCTGGTAGTAGCTATCAAATGCATAAGAAGCGTGGTTCTTGACATTGTTCGGCTGGAAACAATTCTCCCCCGGCTGAATCTGGGAGCAATTGGCACGCCCCGGACCGCAAGCCCAATCCAGAGCCGCCTGCAATGTCTTCGAATCAGCCCCATCCATGGCAATGCAATAGGTCCGGTTCGTCGTGTCATTCGCCAGAAATGTCCCACTCCCGGACACATGAAGCAAATACACCGCCGACGTGTTCCCGTAGAACAGACCCCAGTTGGCCTCCGACACCGGCGGCGACCTCAGATCCTCGTTGAACAGCTCGTACAGGTACACGCTGGAGGTGATTTCCGGGTGAAATGGGGTTCCGGTTCTGTCGAGAACGTGTTTGATCAAATTGGAATTGTACGTGTCGGCATTGTCGATGGTGGCGTACGGCTCCTTCTTGTCGCCCTTGGACGGCCAGCCGCTCTCCGTCACCAGAACCGCCACATCGGTGATGTTCAGGTTCTTCATCGAGAAGTAGGTGGCGTCTATCATTGCGTCGAGAACGTTGGTGTAGTGGAGGAGAGTGTTGGGGTCCACCATTTCTTTCGACGGGGTCAACGGCTTGAACAGCGAATTCTCCAGCGGAACCACCCCTTTGTTCTGCATAAACACGTAGTAGGGGTACAGATTCATCATCAGAGGCGACCCAGTTCGCGACAGGAACTGAAGCAGAGGCAAAATCACTGGGGACAGGCTCTGGTTGAAGAAAGCTTGGGAGGGAGGGAAGGTATCGAGGACGATTGACGAGGCGTGCGGCGTCGAAATCTTGATCTGGGTGTGGAGGTTGGCGGCGACGAGGGCGCTGTAGAGGGACTCGATTGCCGGGAGGAGGAGAGGGGCGGAGGAGGGGACGGTGGTGAGGACCTCGTCGCCGACGGCAATGGCGGTGATGAGTGTGTCTGGGTAATAAGCGACGACGTTGCGGCTGATCCAGGAGGCGGCGCTGGTGTTGGAGAAGCCGATTGCGAGGAGCTGGTTGTTGGGGACGCTGATGATGACCCGGATCTTGGTGCGGGACAGGGCTTTGAGAATACCCGGGTCGGCATCGTAGATGCGGACATGGGTAATCTTCTGCAACTGGAGGAAGGAGACAAGGTCCGCCGGAGAGAGGAGGTCGGTGACGTCGGTGCCGATGTTTACCCCCACGTAGGGCTCATTGTCCGTCGGTTTAGCTGCAAACCCAGAATAGAGAAAACAGAATGAGAAAAGGGGGTGCCATTTTTGCAATTGGGTGTGGTTGGGTTGTAATTACCTGCGGAGAGTAAAGTAGTGAGGAGGAGGAAGGAAATAGTGACGGAGAGAAGAGACAGAGAGTGAGAGTGTGCCATCGAAGAACAGTCTGAGCTTGGGTTTCTTCTCTTGCGGTCTGGATACAATACAGATCCTAGCTAGCATTATCTTCTGAAAATTTCAAAAACCAAAATCAATCTTTTTGTGCGGTGTGGAATGTATATTGGGTGGCTGACTCAATAAATCTACAGTTGAAACACAAACAAGAAGACAGTAACGAAAAGAAAGAATCCCCAAAAGATGTTTTATTGCCTGTGGAAGTGGGTTCACTGAAATAACCTTATAGCCATGGAATGACTTGTTACTTTCTGGAGATGCATTTTATGACAATTTGGGAAAAATGGGTGATTGTGTTATAACAGGCTGGCAATGGAATTGTGTTTGTGTAGAGAGAGACGTTAGTGACGCCGCCTCCTTCCTTCCTTTTGCTTTACAGTGTGGAAGCTAGCTTAGTTGAGTTTAGTTTAGGCTTGTTGTGACTTTCTGGTTTGGAATTAGGACCAAGTCATTCCAAACCAACTAATTACATACCTAATTAGAGAATTTCGTTGTTAAGAAGTGGCTAAAAGAGGAGAATATATAAAAATGGTTGTGCAGAATTGAATTGAGAGGACGATGCAAAGTGCCTGACATTGCCAACCAGCAAGCAAGCCAACAAGTGTATGAGATGAAGTCTAAACAAAACAAAATAAGAAAGGGGAGAGAGAGAAGCTAGCTCTGCACTCTGCAGATACCATAAATCACGAGCTCAAAAGATGCAGTCCTTTAGTGCATCACACACCGACATGTATGTATGTATGGAAATGGAACAATAATGTATGTGGGTCATAACATTTTATATAACAAATCAACCTCATGTGATATTGTTTGTGATGTTCTATTGGAGTTTCTAGTTTTCAACCCTCTCAATTTTATAATTGGCTGATGAGATATTAATTATGTGTAAACTTTTAAATAATTAAAATGAAGTGAATGCTGTTCAACAACCACATTCTGATTTCTGGGTGGTTTAGCAGCCGTACGAATATGTATGCTCAGAAAAGAAGCAGTGTAAACATATCTACTTACCATGCCTAATTAATTAAGGAAACTTGTTATTGCTAATTTATTCGGAACATGGCTCACTATATCTGTTTTCTTTTCTGGTGGTTTATGAATATAAATAAATAAAAAAAGCTTTTTTTAATTTGTCTGGAAATGGAAGCTGGAATCCTATGAGATTGCATGATGGGTCCTTTTTCCTGTTTCATCAATCATGCAAATTCAGCACAGCAGGTGGTCAATTGACAAGTGTTGTTGCTGACTAAAATATGTAGGCAACATAGCATGGGTACTGAGATCTGGCGTGGCCTAGGTAGGAAGAAAAAGAAGAAGATATGGGCAGTTATAAGCTAAAAATAAAATTACAGTCAACCTTGGGCCAAAATAATATAGAAATGGGAAATGGGAGGAGCCAGAAATAAGGGCTTTCACAGTCATAAGGTGGGCTAATCTTGTCCAACCCAACCCAAGGACCATCATAACACAGCCACACAATCTTGATTCTCCTTAAGCAACAGATTGTGTAGCAAATCCTTCCATAGTCTGGGATGGGACTACACATTCATAAAATAATCTCAAAAACAGAATCACAATCGTGCACTAACATAGAATTAGCAAAAGTTGGCAAGTAACAAATTTCCATTGGCATCACAAACACATAATAACATCTCAGTCATCTCCTCTACTCTCCAACTATTCCCTCCCTCTTATCAAAGATGCAACAACAAGAACCATCTACGACTAGGATAACAAAAATATACAAGAAAACACCCAACAGCCCATTCCATTCCATGGGTGCAACACTGGAAGGTGATTTCCATTCCAGGCCCCCTCTACTTTCCCTCCCAATTCACCTTCTTGTCATATCATATATGCCAATCTTTGCACTCTCAACCTTGATTGAGTTTAACACTCTACTCCACAGATTATTCGTGATTTGGTTTGGTAATACCTCCAATTACCTCAGGGCGTTCACAAAAGCCATCAATGAATCAACATCCCTCTTCTCTGAGGGGTACTTAATAGGGCGGGAGGTATATTTCGGAAAGAACAGTATCGTGGGGAAACTGCCAAGCTGCAATTCTTGTTGTGCAAATGTCTTTTGTTCACCATCTGCCTTGAATTTTCCCACCTTCACCCCAGTTCCTGCCAACTTCTCTGCCAGTTCAACATATGATCCTTCCATTGCCTGTAACAAAGTTATAGCAAACAATAGTTAGAGTTGTCCCCAACCAACATAAAACTAAATTAACTTCACAACAGATGTTAATTGAAACATTGTTTACCTGGCAGAATGGGCACCATGGAGCATAGAGCACTACAAGCCAAGGTTCACTTCGGTTCTCTAGCCTTGCCAAGTTCTCTATTCCGGTTCTTGACAAGGTTACCAAATTCTGGCTATTGAAAATATCAGCAACTGTGGCACTTCCATTTGCTTGGGCAGCCCCATTTGCAGTGGGATTCAATTCCTGTTTAATATTTCCTTTGTGAAGACCGCACTCCTTGGCCTTGGCATCCTCCCACCACCACCTTCCCTCTCTCTCATGTTGCCCTGGTAGAACTGGCCTTGTGCACGGCTCACACCCTATTGAAACATACCCTTTTGAGTGCAAGGAATTCACAGGTATGTTCATTGAACGAAGGAAGTTCCAGACGTCCTGTCCATCAACATTTGCCACAGGGTTCCATTTAACCAGGCTGCCAGCCCCACCATCCATGCCCTCGAACGATGGGTCTACCTGGACCACAGGGATTTCAGACCTTGTACCGGGAGACTGATCTTTCCTTTGGCCAGTAATCCAGGCACGTAGTCCCTTTAGTGCTCTCCTCAAGGGTCTCACTTTCCTTACACGGCAGCACTCTTGGTGACCATCCTCATAGAAGGAGAATAAGCCCTTGTTCCTTACTAGTGCCTGAACTTCAACCGAGTCGGGAAACATGTATTCAATACGGATCCCATAGTGCTTCTCAACTGCGTCAAAGAATTGGTATGTTTCTGGGTTGAGTCTCCCTGTATCCAGGCTAAACACCCTATATGGTCGCCCAGTTAAATGTGCATACTCGATTAAAGCAACATCTTCAGCTCCACTGCATAGACATAAATTACATGTTACCAACTTGATCAATGCTACAAGGGATTTGACTCTCAACACAATTCAAGTTAATCTTTAACAGATCACACTAATACATTTGATCAATGCTACAAAGGTTTGGACCCAATAACAGAATTCAATCTTTGAATGTCCATACTAATAGTCTAAATATATAAATGTGAATTCAAATTGAAAATTTGATAAAGCATGAATCAATTCAGACACTCCACATGTCAGATGATCATTATCAATTTCTTTTAAAACACGCTTGGAATGCCAATTCTAGATCATCCAAAGTTTAATTCTTCTCAATAAAATAAAAATCAGTATTTGGGGAGGTATATACCTGAAAGCAATAGCAATGTCATCGCCGAATTTCTCAAGGGCTTTGTCCATGATTTCCAGAGGGGAAGCATTTTGAAGCTTTTTAGCCAGTTCCTCAAAGTCCTCCACCTCAACCTCTACTTTCTCCACCACTTCTGTAGATCAAGAACACATTGCATACAGTTAGAAACTCACCAACCAATGATATCATTCACTTAAAAACATCGTACACTAGTTACTTGAAGAAAAGACCACAATGCTTAAAACACATACCAGGAGCAGCAATAGTTGCAGCAAGAGGAATGATGGAATCATTCCGCTTGGGCTCGGCATGAACAGGCTTCACCAAGTTGCGCCTTTGCAAAGAAGTCAAAGCTGAAGGTAGAACATGGGATCGATCCAGCAGCTTGATAGAACCAATTTGTGGAACTGTACAAGAAAACGAAACACACATAAGCAATCATATCGAAACAGAGATATACTAAGAACCCAAACACTTCCAAATCTCAAATCAAATACTACAAGTTAAAAGCGGGGAAACTAGAGGGGAACACAAATTTGGCACAGTAGCGGAATTACCATTATCATGGGTACCAATTAACGAAACCCAATACCAACCAAATTGAATAACTTCACTTTTCTCAACAACACAAAAAAGGACAGAAGAAGAGGAAATTAAAGTAAATACCTTTGAGCTCAGTGGATCGCGAGAAGGAAGAACCGGAGAGGGCAGCTGAAGAAGAAGACGATGGAGCGAATGTGAGTGCCATTATCGAAATGCTCAGAAGAAATTTGTGTGTCTGTATCTGCAAAATTGTGGTTTGTGGGTTCAGAGATGATGAGGAAGATATAGAAAAGGTTGAGAAAGGCGCCTGAATGGGTTCATTGAACCTGGACGCAATAGCGGGCATAGGCAAAATGGTGTAGAATTCCTACGTGGCAAAACACTAAAGAACGTGTGGTTGCTCATCGCTTCCGTCATGTGGCGGGGGCAGAGCCTTCTTGCCATGCAGCAGCCTCAGCCTCAGCCTCACTTGGGCTGGGCGGGCCCGACTACTTGTGGGCCTTGTGCCTCCAGTCCATGCTTTTTCTACCGTTAATTTTTGGATTAATTTGAAATTAAATTGTTGATCTGGATTATTTGAAATGAAAAGTTATATACTCCATTTAAATTGATATTCACCTTGATTTTATGCATGATAAGCTAACTTATCCACTTTTGTACGAATAAATACTTCCTCTATTTTAAAATGAGTGTCTTGTTTCTCTTGCATTTTTGTCTTAAAATGAATGTCTTATTTTATTTTCTAGTAAGTTAATTATCCATGAATTGTAAATAGTATACTTATAACCAGTTGGTTAGTATTTCTTAACACGTGATAATATGAATACAACAGTAAATATACTACATTAACTAATTTCTTCTTGATTTTTTTTCAAAATAGAAAAAAGACCACTTATTTTAGAACTGATGGAATTTATGATAATTGATTTTAATCGTATAAATCTCATAAACAATGTTAAATATTTCCATTATTAGATGGTGATATAATATCGCATGTCAATATACTTGTTAAACTTTGTTTACTTAAAATGTCAACATGTTATAAATTTATAACATTCTGCATAGTCATTGACCTATGTTGATTTTTGTTGTGAATAATCAAGGAGCCAGTTATGTATTTATTTGCAACATGCCATTAATTGCAAAATCTTATTTCAACACTCAAGAAAAGAGAAAATGGTAGGAGAAAGAGACTTTATATGGAATTAACCATCCGGGAAGAATAATACCAAATAAATAGTGCAACGTGATTAACAATGGCACAAAATGTTGTTTTAAGGGATGATTCGTCCATAATGGACTCAATGTGTCATGACAATTCCATATGAAGAATGAATTTCTGGTATAAATGAGAGGTGTTTATTTGTCACTTGTAGAACATGAAGAACTAGAGTATTTGCCTTCATTCTTTTGTGTGCGCTTGTCTTTCTTCATTAGACATGTGCTGAAAATTTTCAATTTTATCAAACTACTTGTCTATTTGTCCAATTTTTTATGGACAGATTAAAATTAAAATCAAAATCAATGATCTTATAACGAAATCAATTTATTGAGATGCTGATAATTAGCTATTATATTTAAATAAAAATCAGAAGGAGAAAAAAAATCAAAACAATGAAACACGAAGGATTACTTGAGAGAGAAGAACTTTCTAAAATACATATCTTGTTGTTTAGTTCTCTGATGTGATTGATAGCGTTAGGTTTAAGGAAGTGGGAGGAGCGACGTTTAGGGTTTTGTTTTCGAATTTCGGTTGTGAGTGTAGGGTAGGGGACGGTGACGCGGAGACTTCATATAGGGGAGGAGGATTGTGTGGGTTAGGTTATCTTCTTGGGGAGTGATTTGTGAGTTTATTGGGTGTAAGGTTGGCACACGGGATTGGTGGGGTTGGAGGTGTCTGATTATTTATTGACCGAAGTGACTGGAGTGGGAGAGAGCATAGATACGGGTGAGGGTGATGGGGCTAGTAGTGAGGGCGGTTGTGGGGTGGCGATGGTGATCGGCCGTTCGGGGAGCAGGCAAAAGGGAGGGTGCATGACTCCATAACAACAGGCATGAGGTTACTGGGAATCCAGGAAGAAGACGATGGGGGGTCGATTTCGGAGTTGGCCAATAGGTCCCGGCGGTGTCGCCTCCGACCAGGTGGGCAACATGGCAGATTTTTGGTTTCTTCCTCACGGATACTTTGGTTCAGTTTAAGTTGATGCGTGCACGTATGGCTTCATTGTGGCGACCCGTCCAAGGGCTGAACGAATTTGAACTTTTGGCCGAGCTAACGGTTGGTGGGAGACAACGATTTCTCTATGAGTTCTATCACGAGTGGGACGCAAGGAGGGTGATTGATGGTGGCCCGTGGAGTTTCAACTATAGACCCATGATATGTAAAATTTTAGATCAGGGAGATATTGTTGAAATTGTTCGACTGTCTTGAATAGACATGTGGGTGCAGTTTCATGGACTGCCGAAAAGTTGTCGGACTGAGTCAGGTTTAAAGACGGTTGCAGCTACTGTTGGGAGGTTTGCAAATTTTGACAAGCTAAGAGGACCGGGTGGAAGACTGTTTTTCACAAGAGTCCGAATTTGTAGTGGACATCGGTGTCCTTCTGAGACGAAGGACGAAGGTTTGTCCATTGGGTAACGGTTGGACCTGAAATAATTTCATGTACGATTACCTCCCACATTTCTATTTTGTGTGTGAAATTATGAGCCTTGAAGAAAAAACTTGTCGGGTCTGATATGCACTAGGGACCGAGGAGGTTGTAAGGCCATATGGGGTCTATCTTCGAGCCCTATACAGAAAGGTGAGTCCTGCCTATGCGGACAAATGGCTTCGCGGAGAGGATTGGAAGACTCCAGATCAGGAGGCCGGGGTGAACAATGACCCGATTCTTGGGGAAAAGATGATCGAGGCCATGGAAAACAAGGACGAGGCTACTATTGTTGCCCAGAAACGAGCACATGCAAAATCACCAGAGGACCCGATTCCCGACGATATGGACGGGATATCGGAGGAGGAGAAGGGGGATGGGGATGACCGAGAAATTCTGGGTTTGAATACCCAGGAGGGGGAGTGATCCTTCTCGGGTTGGATCCGGTCCTGGGCCGGATTCGTTGCCTCAAAACCCAAGAGATGACATTCGCAACCATTCATTCTGAGAGGGATGTTTAGTTCTTATGGGATAGTTTTGGGTTATAGTTAGAATTAGACTTGTTAGTTCGCTTGGTGTTTTAGTCGAATGATAGACCCGATTAATGTAATTTTAATTCTATATGTATCCTTTTTTTTTCATTAATGAAGTTGGCATCTTGTGTGTCGTTCTCTTCAGAAATATTATTACTATACTTTATATAATTATTTTAATTATTACACTTACCTGTGCATCGCACGAGCTCTCTAACTAGTTGTTTCGTAAGAGAAGAAAAAGAGGAAAAAAAAATATCTAATTTAAATCATGAATTTTCATATGTTGATTTTTTTTTTCAAAAATACCAATACTCCATGGTAAGACTCAAACTTGAGGCTCATGAGAATAACTAAAAAACGTTAACCAACCACTTTGTCTAATGATGAGACTTGAACCTGAAACCCTGAGGATTATCAAGAGGCTACTAACCACTCGGTCACAAATCTTTCTTTTCTCTTAACTTTCACCTTACAAACCACACCACATTACTTGCTCATCTTCTTTTTATTTTTTGGTGCTTTTTTATCTCGGCGAGATTAACACTTGATTACGAGACTTAGAACTGAGACACCTGAGAGAAACTAAATGGAGTTATCCATTTGTGTGATGATGAGACTTGAATCTTAAACATCTAAGAATTATGAAGAGATTACTGACCACTCGGTCACAAATCTCTCTTTTCTCTCAACTTTCACCTTTCAAACCGCAACACTCATCTTCTTTTTATTTTTGGGTGCTTTTTTTTTTTCTTGAAGATACCAACACTCGATGATGGGATTTAAATCTGAAACACTCGAGAGAAACTAAGTGCGATTAACAATTTAGTCTGACAATAAGACTCGAACATGAGACTTGTTGGTCTTATGGGTGTGGTTTTATTTTTGGGTGTTGCAGGCCTACACAAATGAGTTGGAGCTTGAAGTTGCACACTTGTTGGAAGAGAATGCAAAACTCAGAAGACAGCAAGAACAGGTACAAAAATAAGGACCCACCCATATTTCCTTTCCCCATTGGGTTTCTTGACTAGAGGATGTGAGATTTGCACAGTTATTGTTTCTTACTTTAGATGGGGAAAAAAGCACATTGAATTAGATGATTATATTATATTAAAATGAGTGTTTTTTTGGTTTGGAAATGTGCAGCTATGCATTGCTGCAGCTGCTCAGCTCCCCAAAAAGCACAACCTCCACCGGACGTCAACGGCTCCATTTTGAGAATGGGGTCTCATTAATTAGAATATTTGGTTTTGTTGTTAACTGATAGTAGATAGTTTAATGTTGTTGTTGTTGATGATCATCAATATGTGATGTGTATATTCTGTAGCACCAATTTGGAAGGTCTTTTTAACTGATGTGCTCTCTAACTTTATGTATGTATGGAAACAGCAATCATATGAGCTTACATTTGTTTGCTCTTTTTGGAACTTTGACTTGTTTCGTTTTCCTCTCTCATGCTTTCCTTTTCCCCTTCTCTTTGTTGGATATGAATTATAATACACTAGATTTCATCAAGAAGCAAGTATCTGGTATAAAATAATACTTCTTGTTGTTGTTGTTGTTGTTAACTTCTATAATTAGAAATTTTAATTTTAATTTTTTTTGTTTTTGTATTTGTGAAAACCTTAAATTCACAAAATATCGCATAAAATATGTCAACATGAATAACTTACTAAATCTGTTATGTTTTGGTGTTGGCTGTGGCATTTCTTTTATTAAATTCATTTCAATAACCAATTCAAATTTAATGAGCTTAATTTAGAGCTCTAATATAATTCCTCAAAAATAAAAGAGGCATACATGAACTTTCACCGAATGTACAAACAGGTCAATTTCATCAAACTTCATACAAATAAATACATGAACTATTAGTTTTATACAAATAGGTTTTCAACACTAACGGTGTTAAAAATTTACGTTAGTGTATGTTAATGTGACAAGATTGTATAACAAAGTGTTAAATTTCTAACTTATACATAGAGAATGGTTGTGTAACAGAGTCGATCCAACCCGACACGAATGAAAATAAATGACCCAAGAACCGAAGCAAATGGTATTCGAATCTTAGGTCAGACCAAAACAACCCGGAATAGACAAGATTAATAATAAAAAATTATATATATATATATATATATGTATGTATGTATACATGCACACACATATATGTTTCGAGATTTTTTTAAAAAAAAAAACAATGAGAAAAAATTAGAGCAAAAGACTATGGTGAGTAATTATAAAATAGATTTAAATCATACGTATTAAAAAAATATATAATATCACAATAATACAAAAAAACATTCAGGTCTAACTGATTTGTTTATGATCTTGATGAGTCGGGTTAGATTTGTCTGAATCATCAGGTTGGGCCAATTTTACACAATTTTAGTAGAGAATGACATTCAAACCGGTGTTGATTGTCTTTAAAATAGTTGACGAAAATATTTTTCTTTCTAATGTCATATTTTCAAATTTATTTTATATAAGCACATATAGAATTGTCCGAAATTTGGTCCAGACCGCATTATATTTTTTAAAATGTAATTTTTTGCTTTAATTTTTTCTCATTTGTTTTATTTAAATAAAAATTTTCCCGAAACATATATATATAATTTTTTATTATTAAATTTGTTCATTCCACGTTATTTTGGTATGGCCTAAGATTGGAACACCGTTCGGTCTGTTACGCTCACGGCAAGTATACCGTTTGCACAAGTAATATAGGACGGTAAAGTCCCGAGTTATCGAATCCTCAGG
>JAYMTK010003125.1:0-12695 GCA_036897405.1 Pelargonium myrrhifolium | reverse complement strand
CATCTAGTGTGTCGCGTGGACTCGTAAAACACAGGTGCATCACTCATTTTTCAAGTCACATTTTTAATTTATTTTTAAACGGTACGTTTCATACCTCATCTACAGTGGCAGAGCCAACATCTTATCCAAGGGTAGGCAATTTTTTTTTTGTAATTTCATTGATAGTTAATTAAATTAAATTGACTTACATTTTTATATGTGATAATATAGGCCAAAATTTTTAGGCATTCTTAAAAACTTACTCTACACTGTGGTAAATGGGTTGGTTTTTTAGTAATTGATGGTTGGGCTGCTTTTTTAGTTATTAAGAAAGATGAGCTTAAGAAAAAAATGGGCTGGTTTTTTAGTTATTAAGAAAAAATGTGGCAAAAATTGACAAGAAAGGGCTTAAAACACAAGACCTCTCAATTATGGGAAAAGAGTTTCACCACTAGGCATAGGCAAGTTTAACAAATTTTAGTATTCTTCATATGTATATAAGGGAGTTTTAAGGGGATGGCATAGGCAGTTGCACACCACTGCCATCCCCTGGCTTCGCCAATGCTCATCTATCTCAAAATGAGTGTCGTGTTTCTCTCTCTTTTTTGTTTTTTTAATATGAGTGTTTTCTTTCTTTGTTATGAAATTAGTTACACATCAATTACATATATCATACAATAAGTTTGTCAATATCACTCGCTTTTGTTTCAATACTTGTTCATAGAAATACAAGATAAGTTGTACAACATGAACTAACTACTTCTTTAAGTTTTCTGGAAATAAAAAGGGAACTAAAACAGTCATTTTGGGATAAAATGATTATATTATATAGTTTTAAGGGAATCCACAATTCTTATAACTATAGATTATAACATTTTTAGCCGATGATATAACTTGGGAATATTAACGACTTATTTGTTAATGTTCCATTTGATCCCAACTATAATATTAGACATCAATTTGAAAATAATTCAAAATAATTGGTAGTGAATAATGATGAACTACAATGTGGCATATCTTATAATCGAAACTTAATATGACTTACGATATAACTATATATAAAAAATTGTTAGCAATTTTTTATATATATTTGATTATCTTAAAAATTAAAAATGATTTTCTAATAAAATAATGACTAAAATTTCTATTTCGCCTCGGGCCCAAATAATGCTAGAACCGGCCCCTTGGAGACAAAATTTGTGATTCCCATCCAAGAAGCATGATCAACGCGTGCTTTAGGAGTATGTTTTAAGATTTTTTGATCATTATCTTTTGGAATTTATATCCAAATTAGGATGGGCCACGTTTAAGAAGAATTTAATTGTCATACGTCGAGAAGATTCGAGCTGGTTACGTTTTAGGTACACCGCACAGTACAGGCACAGCGTCATATCAAACCAAATCCCAATAATAAAGCAGCTCAGACTCATACCCGACTCCGTATTTTGACGTGCTTGGAAACGCCGCTTCTACTGACACACAGAGAAAGAGGTTTCTCAAAATCTCCACGGGAGGAGAATTTTCTCGAGAAAATCCTTCTCTCCTCGCGAGAAAATCTCAATTCTCACATTAACTGTTTCCTTCCGTGCTCGCCTCTAATTTTCCCGTTGTCCAGCCACACGGACCTCCACGATGCTCTCGCTGCAAAGCGATCATCGCCTTCAGCAGCAGCTCCAATTGGCTGCGTACAATGTCGGTGACCGTCGCGATGAGTCGTCATCTTTGCCGGTTCTGCGCTCGGATGCGTACGCGCCTTCTTTGTCTAATCTCCAGCTTTCTCAGGCCCTGGACTCTCACGAATGTAACGCTATTCTTTGTCTCTTAATTACCATGTTTTCTTCCGCCTTTGTTCCAGGAAAATTGTTTGTGAAGTAGAAAAATACTGATTGAATATATGTTTTTGTTTATCATCGGTTAGTTCTATTAGGAAGAACACAGAGTTAGGGTTTCTGAATATGTTATGTCTGTTCAGATTACATACATTCCCGCATACAAGCACATATTTATTTTCTAGTTTGGCATCAACATTTGATCTTATCATATTTATTTAGTGATATCCAAATCATCTCTATCTCTATCTGCATAGATAATGCTATCTGTCTAGCTACCATTAAGGCTGAAGGATTTGGGTAAATGCCTTATTTTGTTTAGTCAAGTGTGTGTATTGATTCCAAGTATATAATTGTCCAAGGTCTTGAGTAAGTGTCATGAGATCATGATTAAGAAATGGCTCGTTGTTCGAGAATGAACCTCTACAAAGTCAAGATGTATACATCTATTATCAATTCCAATTTAGGAAATTAATGGTGGTTGCCAAATGTTTAGGGGCATTAATTTCAGTAAAGTGCTCTTTTGATTTGTTTGTTTGTTTTTTTTTTTGTGTTCCACTTGGGGGTCTAATTGTTTTTCAGTTCTTTCCACTCTCTAAATCATACTTCATTGCCTTTGGTAGATGAAAAGGAAATGTATTGTGAAATGAAGGAAAGCACCGCCTTTAGGCTATGTTTGGTATGCTAGAAAAGAATGGAATGGAATGTTCATTCCAACATTTTTATTCCGTTTGGTACAAGCTGCAATAGCTGGAAAGTCCATTCCCAGAGGAAAATCCATTCTAGCTTTTCCTTGCATATCTATTATGAACATTCTAGCTTATCCTAGATGAAACTAAACTATTGAAACATTATATATTTTTACTATATCGTGTAATTTTGAAAATTTTATTATGTCATATGTTACGTAAAATAATATATATATATTTTTTTTGCTGTTAATTTTATATTAATCTCTTGCACGCTGAAATAGTAAAAATATAATTTTGTAACAATACTTTAATCATAATATATAGTTTTAATAAAATATTTCATTATGTTTGATAAATAATATTGTTAAGTTAAAACATTATTAATTTTTAAATCTTATAATAATGTTTGATAATTATATATAAGCATTTCGGCAAAAAATAACAATGTACATTTTCATTTTGATATAAAAGTTATCAAATCAAACATTAGTATGAGTTTTCTTCCTAAAATGAAAATTTATTCCGAATTTTACCAAACACTTTGCATGGAATGCTCATTCAGGCTGGAATGCTCATCCATTCCGTTCTATTACAGTGTACCAAACGTAGCCTTAGGTATGACTGAATAATGAATATATATTTAGAATATTGGTATAGATGCATATGTCTTATATGTAGATGTAGAAAATTGGTACATAGTGTGCATGAATTCACCAGCAGAATGTTCGTCTGAGAAGTGCTCTGAACATTTATTAATTTCTTTCCTTTAATATTTTGCTCCCTGAGACTTGCGCTCAAAGATTTAAGTAATTGTTGCTGCAGTTAATGAAGACAAACTATTGGCTCTTGCTCACCAGAAGTACAAAGCTGGAAGCTATCAGCAGGCATTAGAACACAGCAATGCCCTCTATGAGAGGAACCAACTGCGCACAGACAATCTTCTTCTCCTGGGAGCAATCTATTTTCAGGTCATTGCAGATTTTAAATTCTTTAGCTGCTCCATCTCATAGTTCATATTGGAAATTCTTTATTTGAATAAATGATCATATCTATCAAGGAAAGAAGACGGGATGGTGGGGAGGGTGTTATGCGTGTCTTATAACTAAATAAATCTGCCTTCTTGTTGCTTAGTTGCGTGATTTTGATATGTGCATTGCAAAGAATGAAGAAGCTCTTCACATTGACCCTCATTTTTCCGAATGCTATGGAAATATGGCAAATGCTTGGAAGGTAACTTTCAAAATTTTCTTTGACGGCTGCAAATCTTCAAAATTCAATTTGGTAGCTTATTAGTATCTTAACATTTTACATTTTATCTGCATCAGGAGAAAGGCAATATCGATGTGGCCGTCCGCTACTATTTAATTGCCATTGAGGTTTGTATACAAAAAAGGAACATAAAACTCTATTAATACATCCAGTGTGTTACATCATTTCTTTATGACTGTTTGATAGCATTGCAGGAGTCAAAACTGTACACAAAAGTTTCAGTTGCACTTTTTTCTGTACTTTGTCATTTTAACCTTAAGAGATTACACTTTAAAAGTAATAGTAAAGAACTATACATTAGTTGTGTACTGTTCATTCTTTATCAGATGAAGTTGGAGTAGGGTTCAAATTATTACTTTCCTACAATGAGTCAAATGACCACAAATGGAAACACAAAGCATCTCTTTATTGGTCTACATTGATAATTTGGATATTGATGGCAGTTGCTTCAAAATGATGAGGTTAACATGATAACTGAGTGGTCATTCAGGATGTATTTGGGTAAACCATACTGTGGAGATGTATCTGACAGTGTTGTTGGAAAAAGTTATGGGGTTGAACATATTTCTAAATCAATGCATACCACAGGAGTGGCCATCATTTATCTAGTTGATGGATTTGAATTTCTTTTACATAAATTTGCTTTGGAGATATGATATTTCTTTGTTCCTACAAATTACAATTGGACTTCAGAACAGAAGAGAAAAAGAGATTATATTCTCGCTCTTCACATTTTGTCCTTGCCACTTGCCAATGTTGGGTATATTTTCAATTTTAATGGTTACATCTCCTCTGTTCCAATTTCAGAGTTGATTAAATTATGTTGTTTAAATTATTATTTTGTAGCTTAAACCGAATTTTGCGGATGCATGGTCAAACTTAGCCAGTGCTTACATGCAAAAGGGAAGGTTTAACGAGGCATCCCAATGTTGTCGTCAGGCTCTTGCACTTAATCCCTGTCTGGTTGATACTCATCTTATTGGTTTTACATTTCACAAGTTACATAGGCTTTATGAGGTTTGTATCTGATTCTTTGTTCATTGGTATAGGTTGATGCTCATAGTAATCTTGGTAATTTGTTGAAAGCCCAAGGTTTAGTTCAAGAGGTAAGAGATGCAAATGGTTTTGATCTTGTTATATATCTACTTATTCATGCTTTGTTATTTTCTTTGATATATTATTTTTAATGCAATTATTTTGGGGTTCTGGATTTTAGATTTTATGGGTGACCATGCATAGTATTTATGGTTAACCATAGTGAAAGAAGGATTATGTGTATATGACATGGGGAACAGATTATTCAAGCCTCAAACTAATTTTATCCTCTTATTGATGACGGATACATTGAAATTGAAGCTTTTGATATCATATGTAGATCCCTGGACACCCATCCTTCAATTCTCTTAAGAAGCTTGTGAAAATAGTCCAGTTTTACTCTTATTTGGTTATTAAGAAGTTATCCCTCGCATTGGGAAGTCTTATGTTCCCTGGGTCCTTGAATATTGTGTAGGCATATAATTGCTACCTGGAGGCTCTTCGAATACAACCTAATTTTGCAATGGCATGGTCCAATATTGCTGGCCTTTTCATGGAGACTGGTGATCTTAATAGGGCCCTTCAGTACTACAAGGTATGCAAGCTAGGTTCATTTCTGTCATTTCTGGATATTTGTATGTATGTGAGTGTTCATTTGAGATCATATACCATATTTTTGCACACACACACATGTCTTCGTGTTTGCATGTTTTTCAATGTTTAGAATTACTGCCTTCTCATTTAGAACACCAATTCATATTGCATTTTCAGTTTAGGCCATATTTTATTTTGGATATGATTTCTCTATATGCTGTTTGCTTCAACAGTTGAGTTTACTTGGTTCCTTTTCTTCCAGGAAGCAGTAAGGCTAAAGCCAACATTTTCAGATGCTTACCTAAATCTTGGAAACGTTTATAAGGTGAGCTATTGTGTACTATGCTAATAAGATCGCGTAGTTGCAAATGCCAGAACAGGTATATGGATCAGAAAACGAGATATTCTTTTTGCCTTTACAGGCTTTGGGAATGCCTCAAGAGGCAATTGTATGTTATCAGCGCGCTCTGCAGGCACGGCCAGACTATGCTATGGCCTATGGTGAGTCCTATACTAAGTCTTACATACTAGTGATTGCTTATTTTATTGGGTTGCATGCCTATGCATATGCCCATATTAAGCTGTATGTTACATTAGCCTGTGGCTGTGTGGTTACAGGATTATATCTGCTGTAAGCTTGGAATTACTTCTTTTTAATTTTGATGCGTGTGATCCCTTCATTTGCTCGAACTAGTTTTATATCATTGTTGATCAATTTTAGAATGAATGGTACAGTCAGCTTGGCAAGTATATTTTATGAGCAAGGCCAGCTTGATTCGGCAATTCAGAATTACAAACGGGCCATTGCTTTTGACTCAGGATGTGTGGAGGCTTACAATAATTTGGTAGGCCCTCATTTTTCCCCAATATTCTGGATTGCAGTGCATTGATTTATGTACATTCACAATAGTGAAGTTTGGGGTATCTTCTTTTCTGCAAGGGCAATGCTTTGAAAGGTGCTGGAAGAGTTGATGAAGCTATTCAATGCTATCGTGTATGTCTCCACTATCTATCCCTCCCGTCACTCTTCTTGTACCATCTGTTTTGCCATTTCTGATTGTATTTCCATTTTGTACAGCATTGCCTAACTTTCCAATCAAGCCATCCTCAAGCACTGACTAATCTTGGAAATATATATATGGAACGGTATGCATTCTATTGGTAACTTTTGTCGGAAGAGTAACTTGAAATGTTTGTCATTGCTTTGTGAAATTAAATGCAATTGTGGATTGTATTTAAGGGACTTTATGATTATGTAGGAACATGACTAGTGCTGCTGCTGCATGTTACAAGGCAACTTTGTCTGTGACAACGGGACTGTCTGCCCCTTTCAACAATTTAGCAATAATATATAAACAACAGGTAGACAATCTACCCCTTTTGCTAGGAAGTCAGTTTCCAGTGGCATCTTGTTTTCCAACTCGCCATTGCCTTTTTTTTTTCAAGGGCCTTCTTATGCTCCTTGAAATGTTTTTGCTTACTTTTTTTAATCAATCACAGGGTAATTATGCTGAAGTCATATCATGCTACAGCGAAGTTCTTCGCATTGATCCCTTGGCAACTGATGCACTTCTCAATCGAGGGAACACATATAAGGAGATTGGACGAGTTAATGAAGCCATTCAAGATTACATACAAGCCATAAATATCCGACCTACTATGGCTGAAGCTCATGCAAATCTGGCTTCAGCCTACAAGGACAGGTATTTTACAAATTAACGAGTTGAAGAACTTTTCATCAACTAATGTGCATATTTTTGTAATGCTGCATTTGTACCATAATTTCATATTGCAAATAATTTGCAGTGGACATGTTGAGGCAGCTCTGAAAAGCTATAAACAAGCACTGATTCTACGCCCTGATTTTCCAGAAGTGACTTGTAACCTTCTGCACACATTACAGGTATACAATTTTGGTCAGATAGGTGTTTCTTTGTTTTACCTGTCTCATTTTAGATTGCTATATGGCATTAAGAAATTCATATTGTCTTAAATGTGTGAAAGAACGTAACCCTCATGTAATTTAAACTTACCAACATATTAAATGACAAGACCCATTAAAATATCCTTCAAATATGAACTTTTTATCATAGAATATCCATCAATATACTTGAATAGTAATACAATCCATTGTTTTAAAAACTTTTCTTACTCTTTTCCATCTCAATTCATTTAAATCTGTCCTTAGTAACCTTTAATTAAAGAAAGTATTTGCATCATGACTGCAAAATGATCTAAAATTTTGGTAATGCTTCATTTTTATCACAACTTCATCTTGCTACTCATAAAGTTTAAACCAACCAATATATTTATTGACGAGACCTATCAATATCCTTCCTATATGAATATTTTGTCTTAGAAGATCCATCAAAATACTTTAATAGTAACCCTGTTGTTTATAATCTAATACATTTTTTTATATTTGAAAATCTACTCGTTTCCATCTCAAGTCATTTAAACCTGTCCTCATTAACTTTTAACATTTGCATGCAAGGCATGTGTGTGGGGTCTAGTAAGTGGAGGTCTGTTTATGACATGCTGTGGATGCAAATGCCCAAGGAGCATGATACTTTCTTTGTATAAAGTATAAACTTGTTTATGCTCCTTCCCTTGAAAAAGGGTTGTTTGCATATGCAGTTTCATATAATTTAGATTTTTCCGAATTTTCTTCTCTGCTTTGTTCTTAGGACATTTTGAGTGTAAAATGTCTTATGCTGGTGCAATGTAGAAGATTTTTTGTAACTACATGTAAAATTTTATTCAATTAACACTTTCATTGTATTTGTGCATTTTAATAAATCCTGACAAGAAGTTTGACTGTTGTCTAATCAATTATAACTGAATGCAGCAGCACGCAGACCATTGGGATTTTAGTGATTAGACTAAGTAGATCAATATGGTAGCATGTATAGTCAGATGAATGCACAATATCCATCCTTCAGCAGCTCAGCTTCAAGTGGGACATTGGGGAGCATATATTAGCTCATGTGATGATTTTTCATTATTTAAGTAGCCGTGTGTTAAGTCTTGGTATTTTATAGTGTTACATATAAGGACTTGAGCTAGCACACGTGGGCATTTTTCTTCTGCATGTTGGCACCTGCAATCAAGTACTTATGGTCAGACCAATACAAATGGGTCTTGCACCCAGAATATGCTTTAGTACCATGTTAAACTTCCTCCAACTCTAAGGCCTAAGAAGTGGAAGACAAACTAGTATATCCAGAGGTTTACAGTCTCCACATTCGATCAATTTGGGATACATGTACTTGTACAATGTGCCTGCAACACTCCCCCTCACAAGCACACATATGTACTTGTACTATGTGTCCTCAACAAGTATTTACCTTTGCATGTGGACCAGAGACCACAGGGTAAGGTAACGCAAACGGGCTACATGCCCATTCCAGAACTTGCTATCATATCATGTTAAGCTTCTTCCAACCCAAAAGTCTAAGCTGACTGGTGGATGACCCAACAAGCTTCTCAAGAGATTACAATCTCCACATTTATCAACACTGGATATTTTTAAACTAATAACACTGTAAACTAGGTTTTGGCAATTCAGTTGTGGATCCTGATTTGTCTAAATGAAATGCAGTGTCTTTGTGACTGGGAGGACCGGGACAACATACTCATTGAAGTTGAAGCAATATTGCAGAGACAAATAAAGGTTAATAATTTGTCTGTTATCATTTTCTCATATATATTCCTTTCGCCTTTCTAGTAAATTTATCAGGTAGAAACTGCGTATTGACAGCTTGATTTTTCTTATTCAGATGAATGTTCTCCCGAGTGTTCAACCTTTCCATGCATTAGCCTATCCCCTCGATCCAATGCTTGCACTAGAAATAAGGTAACCAGACTGCCTTGTTGGGAGGATTATTTGCAGGTATACTTCAAATGTGTTTGGTAATTGATTTCCTTGTCTTGTAGTCGAAAATATGCTGCACACTGTTCTCTTGTTGCATCACGTTATTCATTTCCTCAATTCAACTATTCTCCACCTTTATCCATAAAGGGCGAAGGCAGGAATGGGCGCTTGAGAGTTGGGTATGTTTTAAGATCAACATTTTGTCTCTCCCTGTCTTTGTTCCTGCGTCTATATTTAGATTTTAGTGTTATATCGGTTTTCAGGTATGTGAGCAGTGACTTTGGTAACCATCCTCTTTCTCATCTCATGGGATCAGTGTTTGGCATGCATGACAGGGAAAATATTGAGGTTTGAATTCAATGGATCCATCCTTTACATCATATATTTGATATGTTTTATTCCACTCCATTTGGGATTAAGAGTATATGATTGCAGGTTTTCTGCTATGCTTTAAGTGCGAATGATGGCAGTGAATGGAGGCTGCGCATACAGTCAGAAGCTGAGCACTTCATAGATGTGTCGTCTATGTCATCTGATATGATTGCCAGGATGATTAATGATGACAAAATACAATTACTAGTCAATCTTAATGGTTATACCAAGGTATTCTTGATATCATCTCTTCTTAGTTGTCACTACTTGTTATTGGTTGACACTTGACAGTATTAATGCCGTGGGAGTTGTAGAAAAACTATAGGCTTGCTTCTGAGTAGCTATTTTGCTTCATAAGCTTTTATCCTTTTTGGAATAGAAATTTGATAACTTATTTTGCAATATTTAGGATTGCTTCTAGCTAATAGCTTTGGCCAATTCTATTCGCTATGGTGTAAAACTGCCTCACCAAATTTGAGTTGCAGTTAATCTCATTTTGTTGGGAGAATCTTCTTTTTATCCTCTTCTTTTTCACCCAAGTCATGCTCATACCCAGTCTGAAATTTGACACATCTTTTTTTCTTTCTTAATTTTTTTTACAGGGGGCAAGAAACGAGATATTTGCTATGCAGCCTGCTCCCATTCAAATCTCATACATGGGATTTCCTGGAACCACAGGCGCTTCTTACATACACTACTTAGTTACTGATGAGGTTGGAGAGCTAAATTTTGGGCCATTTGACTCTGCTGATTTTGTTTCTTTCTGTTTATGTGAATCTATTACTTTTTTATTGCAGTTTGTATCACCTTCTCGTTTCTCACATATTTACTCTGAGAATCTTGTCCACCTTCCGCACTGCTATTTTGTAAATGACTATAAGCAGGTGAGTCATTGTTACTATCCTTCTCCTGTATATTTATACATTGTACACTGAATACTTCTTCTATGTTGCGATTTCTATTAGAAAAATCTTGATGTATTGGATCCAACTTGCCAACCCAAGAGATCTGATTATGGTTTACCGGAGGACAAGATTGTATTTGCATGTTTCAATCAGTTATACAAGATGGATCCTGAAATCTTCAAGACATGGTACTTTGAAAGGAGTTTTTATACATTTCATTTGTTATGTTCATGCTTGTGCAATCCGGAAAAAGAGTCACGTGGGTTTCACTTGTTGTAGGTGTAATATTCTTAAGCGTGTTCCCAATAGTGCACTATGGCTTCTCAGATTCCCTGCTGCAGGCGAGATGAGACTTCGTACATGTAATTGCCCCTCAAATTTTTCGATTGTTTATTATTTTATTCCCTTGATAGCCAAAGAACATTCTTTCAATTCATGTCACCAGGGGATAATATTGGATTCTAAATCTAATAAATTGTAAAATTGGTTTTGGGATGTCCAGATGCTGCTCAGCAGGGTGTGCAACCAGATCAGATTATTTTTACAGATGTTGCCATGAAAAGTGAACATATAAGGCGCAGTGCTTTGGCAGATTTGTTCCTCGACACGTAACCTTCCTAAATCTTATTTTCATTTTTTGTACTGACAGAGAATGGCAGAATACCTAAATTTCTTTGTGTTAGTTCTTTGGTAAAAGACCCTGGCCCCTGAACTTTTTTTTAACCCAAATTAGTCCTTGAACTTTCAAACGTGGACCCAGCCATTAGAGCTTATATTGAAAGTTCAGGGACCAATCTGGGTCCAAACACGAAAGTTTAGTGACTATTTTTGGTTAAAAAAAGTTGAGGGACCAAATTGGGTCTTTTACCTTGTTCATTAGTCAATCAAATTTATGTTATAGCATTTCCTGTTTGTGATATTTGGGTTTTGTACTGAACAGACCGTTGTGCAATGGGCACACTACTGGCACTGATGTCTTATGGGCTGGTCTACCGATGATAACCCTACCACTTGAAAAGATGGCAACAAGAGTTGCTGGTTCGTTGTGTCTGGCCACTGGTCTTGGGGAGGAAATGATTGCAAGCAGGTATGCTATTATTTACTCTTGAAACATCATTTCCCAGCAACTAAGGTGGACAATTACGTCTTAGAAGTTTCTTGTTCTAGTAGCAGAATGATGTTTTAATGTCTACTGTTTTGAGATTGCAATACCAAAATTTTTGGCTGAAGTAAATAATTGGGTGTATCATGTATGTCAAGAATGATATTATTCGAAAGTGCTCCTATGTGGCTTGCCTATTTTGTAGTAATTCTTATTTAGATATCGGACGTGAATTAGCAATGCTTGGTATGATTCCGGTTTAAAAATAATCTATGAATACTTTAATGCAATACCCTTCTTATTTGTTCATCCAAGGTACTTGCACATGAAAGTAGCTCGAGGAATTGTATTATTGTTACCGTGGTGTTTTCTACCTAAATTCACAGGCACAATTGCTTAATGTCACTACCCGGTTTACTGTTTTCTTCTAGTAGCTTGTTAGTTTTATTATTCTTTGCTGTTTCCAAGTTACTTGGACATGAAAGTAGCTCGATGAAGTGTATTATTGTTACTGTTGTCTTTTCCACCTAGGTTCACAGGCACGAGTGCTTAATGTCATAACCGGTTTACTGTTTTCTTCTAGTAGCTTGTTGGTTTTATTTTTCTTTGTTGTTTTTTTGAAACTTTATCCTCTTACACATTTTTAATATCTTGAAGCATGAAAGAATATGAAGACAAGGCAGTTTCACTTGCACTGAATCGCTCCAAGCTCCAAAGCCTTACCAATAGGCTCAAGGCAGCGCGTTTAACTTGCCCCTTATTTGATACTGCACGCTGGGTGAGTTAAGAGTATCAACATCTCCGAATTTTAAATGAAAATCTTGCTATTAGTCAAATTTATACCTTCTGTAAAAGTCTGCCATTTTCCCTTGTGTATGTTATGTATAGCTTGCCTAACTTGACTGGGCCGTAATTGCCTCCCTCCCCCTGTTGCGTCTGAAAATCTTCAGAGGCTTGTTTTTGCTGACTCTATTGACTTCTGGTCCTGGTTGTTGCTGGTGGGACCTATGTTGGAGCTTGCTGCGGCTGAGCTTAGTGTACACC
>JAYMTK010003124.1:0-12698 GCA_036897405.1 Pelargonium myrrhifolium | reverse complement strand
ATACCCACCCAAGTGAATTTGAGGGAGCGGAGCAACTCGTCCGGATCCATGATTTTAAATGAGGTGTCACCACCTTATTAGTGCAACTGATATAACTTTATATTCGTCAACTGATACAGATTAAACATATATATATACATATATCAACATATATACACACCCTTGGATTATATTCTTCCAAGTTTTCATCCATTTTTACTTGATAAAAAATTAAAGTATCTACGAGAAAAATTACAAATGTTTGTGACAAAAAAGTTCATCACATATTTTGTCAAAAATTCATAATTGTAGTATAATGTCAACAACAATAAAGTGATAAACACTAATTATAATAGAGAAAATTACAGAAGGATGCTCTCATTTGAAACTCATTTGTACAAATGTGCCCTCAAGTTGTCAAACGTTATTTAGATTATCCTAAACTATTCAATTTGTGATCCGTCAATATTTCCGTCTGTTTCTGTTAATTGCAGCTGAAAATAATCAAATTGCCCTTCTTCTCTAAATCTCCATCTCGATTTCCTCAAACTCCTCCAACTCATCCATCTCCACTCCATATTTATCTCCTCCAAATCTTCTATCTTCATCTTCTTCAAATCATTAATCTCATCTCCTCCAAATCCTTCATCTCCTTCAAATCATTCATCATCAACAACAAAGAATCATACATCAAGCACCACCGTCACCTCTCTCCTCCAAATCCTCCATCTCTTATTCATCTTGTCTCCGATTCCAAAAACCGTTGTCGTCGCCGCCACAACCATCGCTGGAAGCCCTAGCCCACCATCACTCTTCTCCAAAATTCCCAAATCTTATTTCTATAAAGTAAGTTTTTTCAAAATACCCATTTTTTTGTTAGGATTTCAATTTAATTTTTGTGAAATTGATGTCAATTCGATTATACGTAGATTGATTATCGTTAATGTTTTAGTTTGATTTTTGTGAAACTGATATCAATCTATTTAAAATGATATTAATTAAAAGAACATTTTTTTTCGGACGGAATTTTGGTCTCTTGAGGGCAGTATAGTGCAAATGTGTTTCAGATTAGGATACTCTAGTGCAAATAAGTTTCAAATGAGGGTACCCTTATGTAATTATTCTAAGGGTAAAATCAGTATCTTATAAAGTCGTACAAACATGTGCATGCCACATAATGAGAGAGAACGTATTTCCGTTCATTTTAACTGACGAATCACAAATTAGATAATTTAAGATATCCTAAAATACGTTTAATAGCTTAAGTGTACATTTATGGAAATAAATTTCAAATAAGTGCAACATTCTGTAATTTTCCAAAAAGAGCGTTAACGACAAGTGTCATTCATTAATTTAGCCATATCGCCAACCCAAAAGCACCCTGCAATGCCTCGTAACCCAAAATATAAACATCCCACGTTGCTCCGGAGAGAGGCCCCCAAGTGTCGGCAATCAGAGGTGCCACGTGGCAATGACAGTCTCCATCTCTCTCTATAATGTTGACACGTACACAATTGCATGGCCTGCCTGCATGGGTCCGTCCAGCTCCACGTAAATAGTAATACAGTACTATTAATATATGATTCATGATCGTGTACCACTGATTTTTTACTTTAAAGATGATTAGTTAAATCATTAAATTAAAGATAAGCAACTCTTGGTTGAACAACGTACACGTGGACGATACTTCAATTCAATTAAAAGCTAGTATAGTGTACTGTAGTGAGTGGACCGACTTATTGATTATTAGTTGATTTGTCAACTTAATTAGTTTCAAGTAACAACATATATATCATATATGTATAATTTACGTGAATCGTCTAGAGGGTCTGGTTTTGAATTTGATTAGCACATTTTGTTCATGTGAAAGTAGTGGACATTAATGAAAAGAGGCCTCATAGAGAGATGGAGAGACCATATACAAACACAACACATTTCGGGTAATCAACAACTTTAAATCATATATATGTTCATTAGCCGTCAATTCATATCACTCTTTACCTAATGTAGTGTGCGTACCGACCATATAAAACTCGTCTCGAGGTTGACAAAAATCGTTTATTGCAGTATTTTTGAATTTAATATTATCTTTTCTTCTAAATATAAGTAATTAGGTGAGTACAGCTTCAAGCGGGAAGATATAACACGCGTTAAGTGAAAACCAATGCATCACATTGGAATTCACCTCCGACATGAGAATGAGAATGAGAATATCACAGATGAATAATGCTTAGCACTAATGTAAAGAGAAAGTGAACCTTGCAACTTAGGAGGTATTTATAGTGAGGGAGTAATCACACACGACCATCATGTACTTTACATGTTTTGCACATGTATACCCTATTTTTTTTTTAAACTTTCGGCTACCCTGTACAATGTCATTTTTTGATGGAAGGGTCTCTTCATCACAGAATATTCCATTTTTTTAACGGAATATTTCATTTTTGATCATGTGTCATGCACATGACCTAAAATCAACCAAAATTAAACCCAAAATCAACAAACTCGTGCTCGAGTTGGTTAATTTTTGTTGATTTTGGGTTTGATTTTAGGTCATGTGCATGACACATGATCAAAAATGAATCTGTTAGAAAATGGAAAATTCTGTGACGGAGAGGCCCCTCTGTTAAAAATGACATAGTACATGGTAGTCAAAAGTTAAAACAAAATTTAAGATATACATGTGCAAAACGTGTAAAGTACATGGTGATCATATGTAATTTCTCTTATACTAAATGAGTTTAATTCTGATAAGTGGAGATGACACACACAACTCTTTAACCATTGATCAAGTACATGAACGTAGACGTATAGTTATCATTGGATTTACCAAAGAGTAAGGTTCAGATTTGATCATAGATCTTATAATATAAAACAAACTTTAAATATGAACTCATAAATTGATGTAGCATCCCTTAATCTTATACATTTTTCTAGTTTCGAAGTATGTATACGGAAAATTGGTACATTAAAGAATATTGTCATTTTATCTAATGTTTTTATTAGAAATGTCATAGATCTAATGTCTTGTGAACTTTTATTTTATCTTCCAAGAGAATTTATCTGCAACTATCAAAGGTTTGGTGCATGGCATGGTACATTTTTGTCGTGTCCTCTCCTCCATATAGAATAGGAAATATAAAATGAAATTAGTCCTTATACTATACACAAAATTTGGGTTTAGTTTATAAACTTTTACATGTTTGGAATTAGTCTAAAGGTCATGCAAATGTACGAATTTAGCCCTAAATAGTCCAAACCGTGTGAAATAAGGACACACCGTTAAATTTGTGGATGGAATTCGTCAAATTTAAGGACACATGTCAGTTAAATTTGACGGATTCCATCTGTGATTTTGAGGCATCTCCTTATTCCATACACTTTCAGAACTATTTTGAACCAAACTTAAACACTTGCACTACTTTTGGACTGATTTTAAACGTTTGAAAGTTTAAAAACTAAACCCAAACGTTGCGGATAGTACATGGGCTAATTTCATCATTTTTTCTATAGCGTACCATCATATTCTATTATATTCTATTCTATTCACCAGATAGCTGTAGTATTTATTTCCTTGAATTACCAATAATTTGTGTAAAGTAAATGAGCTAAAATCACTTAATTTGATGAAAAGTATTTGGTCACAATTTCATTGGATGTCCGGGAAAAGCTTGACATATGATGGTAAGATTATTTTATTGGGTTGATAATGTCACGTGGAGTGGGCCCATTAAAAATATTAGGCCCACTTCTGGTGGGCCCATCTCATCTTATCATCTATATTCCACTCAACCTCTGCACTGCACTGCACCTTCCTGATCAAGATCCTTGTTTTGCAAATGGAGATGGATTCTTTTTCTTTCTCATCAACCTCTGTACTGCTCATCTACTGATCCATAAACCTTTACTTGCTACACTACAAACATATGTTCAAGTTAAATGTATGGACCAGGAGGAGAGTATACAATGGTGGTCCCTACCCTCACTACTCCTGTTGCTACACGAAGAGGGTTGAATGCGTAAGTTGGACATGTGCGACCTCGTCAACGGATGTTTTCGTACACACCTATGAAACAAGGTCTCGAATGGAGGTTGTCTCTTACAATGTGTATTCCCACAGACGACGCGAAAGTATTGGTGCACGAAGAGAGTTGGATGCATAAGCTGGACACGTGCGACCTCGTTAATGGTTGCATTTGTACACACCTGCAAAACAAGGTTTCGGATGGAGGTTGTTTCCTGCAATGTGTATTCCCACAGACGGCGCCAAAGTATTGGTACACGGAGAAGGTTGGATGAGTAAGCTGGACACGTGCGACCTCGTTAACGGCTGCTCTCGTACACTCCTGCAAAACAAGGTCTCGGATGGAAGTTGTCTCCGACAATGTGTATTCCCACAGACAGCACCAAAGTATTGGTACACGAAGAGGGTTGGATGCGTAAGCTGGACACGTGCAACCTCGTTAATGATTGCTCTCGTACATAGTACCTGCAGGACAAGGGTTCGGATGGAGGTTGTCGCATGTGTCCAGCTTACACATTCAACCCTTTTCGTGTATTTACACCTCCTACTATAATTATGTTTAGAAGATTAAGATTAAATGGGCATAAAGTTATATCGAGTTTATTAGTTTAGTTATAACATATTAGCGCGCGTTTTTAGCTCGGTGAAAGAAACACAATAAAATATTTGAGTTCAGGGTCCCTCAAGACTGCAAGGCCGTTCTCATGTGTACGTTCTTTGGATGTGAGAGTCTTATTATTAGGTGACTCGCCGAGGGTGATAAACAAACAGATGATTTTTTTGACACTCATTATCACGTTGTTGAACTCTATGAGAATACTTCTAAACCAACTCCCTAAGAGCAAATTCTCTCTCAAGTTCAATTTCTTGAGCTTGTTAGAGTATAATAAACTGTTATGCGTCATTTGTATACTCAAACTGTTATGCGTCATTTGTCACATCAACATTTTTATTCATTAAATAACTTCATGCATGTTTGATTTCATTTCACGTTACTTTTTCTTTCTTACTTTTGGCCACTATATATATATATATATGATTGAATGGAGGGTTAAAATTTGGACAAAGAGTTGATGACTATAGACTAAATTAGTATCTTGTTTTGTCTTCAACTATATTTGTGGTCCCTTAAGAGGAACCATAATGATGTTATTTGAAATTTTAAAAAATTTATCTTATCTTATGTTATGATGAATACAATAACATATGCAAGTACATGAAACTACTTTCAACTTCAAATATAAATGTGTGTTGAAGAACAATAGTTGAAAGGAGGACACTATACACGTGAAATCATGGGTTAGTGATGGACTTATTATAGCAAGTTGAAAGCAATATATATAGACACGAAATGTATCGAAACTAGACGCATGACTTATTGCAGGCAGACAGAATTCCACTCTACACAACTATTACAGTTGAATGCACAACTTTTCATAAGAGAAACGCGTGTCTTGCCGACAGAGATTTCTAATGCGACAATGTACCAATTTGCAGTAGCAATACATCGGGGAATTATTGCAGGCAGACAGAATTCCACTCTACACAATTATTACAGTTGAACGCACAACTTTTTATAAAAGAAAGTGTGTCTTACAGACAGAGATTTCTAATACGACAATGTACCCATTTGCAGTAGCAATACATCGGGGATCTTCAACATGATCGATCAATACACTTGCAAATCAAAAGTCTATTCACACAATATCTCCAAACAAATTTGTGGGTATGAAATGCTATATTAGTATAAAAAGCACCTTAGTGAAATTCATGTTGCAAAACTATAATCCCCATAAACATATAAAAAAGAATCAAGTATATCATGTTGGGACTAGAATCACCATATCATCACCAGAGCTCAAGATCACAAGAGATACAAACAATACAATAGCAAGCAAAAGCAGAACAAAAAAAGAAGCAACACCAGACCAAGACATGAACCTCTTGTTGATCATCTCATCTTCAACTTCATCCTCATAATAATCTGCAACCCCGCGATTTCCTTCAACATTGTCACAAGTCAGGGAAGAACATCTGCAAGAACCGCAATCACAGCAACAAATAACCGGACACGATTCCTCATTCTCAATCTCATTCTCATTGTTCTCAGTCTCGTTGTTGCAGTCTTGATTCAGAGGAGACCATTCGATGACGGACTCGAATGCCTCCAAGAGGCTCTTTCCCTCCAAGTCACCATTCTCAATTGCAGCTCTTCTCTCCCTCAGTATCTCATCTACAGCCAATTCATTGGTCCTCACATGCCATCTTGTTGTTGATATAGCCTCTGGGGAGCTGTTTTCGAACTCCAGAGTCCTCACAATGCTTTGGGAATCGTTCAAGCTTCGGCGTAGTTTTCTCGGGTTTGATTTCTTGAAAGAGTCCCAATGCTGTTCCAGGTTCTTGAACTGTTCTTGGAGCCTCTTCTGATCTGCTTCCATGGTGGGTTCAGAGGGAGTCTCTGTTTTTTTGGGCTCTGTCATGATGGTAGTCAGCAGAACAGACTATTGGGGGTCAGTTTCAAATGATGAGAAAAACTACCCACTTTCTGTTTTTGAATTTTGAGTTTGAATAACTTATCTGATAAGATAAAGAATCTG
The DNA here is from genome assembly GCA_036897405.1 of Pelargonium myrrhifolium. Lineage (NCBI taxonomy): Eukaryota > Viridiplantae > Streptophyta > Magnoliopsida > Geraniales > Geraniaceae > Pelargonium > Pelargonium myrrhifolium. Next base: position 6,098 of record JAYMTK010003124.1, on the reverse strand, counting down.
AGCCCTTGATCTCTGATGACATAGTTGACTCTCAATCCAGACCCTTTGATTTAAACTGATGACAGAGTGAGCTAAAACAAGTGGTTACCTCGGGGGTCTCAGGTTCGAGTCTCGTCATCAGACAAAAAACGATCTGATTCGGAGTTGCTCATCCCAAAATCTTGGGGTCTGTGGAGCACCCATATCATGTTTCACCATTGCATGTGCTGATATGCATAGTGCAGAGCCTAACCTCTCCTTTTGTTTTTTTATTTCTGTATTTTACCAAACTGATTCTCTGTTCTGTTCCTCACCACAATGATCAGAATATATCATTAGTTCAGTAATTTGCTTTAACTTCAATTTTTTTTGATAGCAAATAGGATATTTATTAAGCATTATCAAGCTGAATCAAAGACATAATCGAGACGGGGACATTTCCCGGCTCAAGGTAAACACAACCTGACACAGAATTGGGTAACCGAACAAGTTCATGAGCTACCCGATTCGCAGATCGTCTAATAAAAGAAAACACGATTGTACCAAATCGGCTACACAAAGCCAAACAATCGTCAATAAATAAACCCGCTCCTCCACCTTCCGAGCGGTGCTCTTTCAAGGCTTGAATAACAGATAAAGCATCTGATTCTAAAACAATATCAGTCCAACCTTTACCAAGAGACCAAATTAAACCTTCCCTTATTGCCCAAGCTTCTGCTTCTCTCGGCGACCACACAACCAGCGAGGACCTATAACCAGCACCCAAAACCGACCCGTCCACCGATCTGCAGACCCACCCGCACGATATTGCCTTGAGGACCTCCTAGAGAGGCTATATGATGTTAGAAAAGTTACACGAGGTCGATAGAACAAAAAAATGTTAAATTGATGGGGAAATGGTTGAAGATATGGCACCTGTCCGAGAATTCCTCCAACAATGGCACAAACGGGAGGGAATTCACTAGTTGCTGCCGTCAATCTTTCTAGGAGTGCATCGGGAACATGAGATTTCATCGATTGACTGCAATGAGATCAAGTTAGCGTGATGTCACTACCATGAGCAGATGAGAATTTACAAATATCATACTTGCGCCTCGCAGAGTTCCCTATGTTAGAGTATAAAACTAATACTGGACCTTCAACAATAAATGTCACGTAATTTATCATACCTCTAATAGCAAAGTACAGCTTCGACACTTTCTTAGGAAGGACTCGCCAAGGTACAGAAACAGCTTCTTGCAAGTGTTAAATACATAGATCATGTATATGCTCATTTCTGAAGATAGGTATCATACATGATCAATGAAAAAAGATAGGTATCTAATCATTTATACTTCAATGCCAAAAAATTACGGAAATGTAAAATTTAGATGATTACTTTGCCATATTTATACGTCTGTAAATCAACAAATATTTCTCCACAAGATCCCCGGGAATCAACGATATAAAATGCTACACGTTTTGATAACTTCCTGCATTTGTCATTGATCAATTTCGGTGGTGAAGACAGACAAAAAAAACTAGTAGATTCGTCAAAAGACACAAGACGTTTTGAAGCAATAGAACCTCAGCACCACTACGAGAAATCAATCTATAACCTTTTATAGAAGATATTGCAACATAATTCTGTAGAACGAGAGCAACAGCTGACAACTACAACATCAAACTGATTCGGGAAGTCTCAACCAAAGCTTGATACATCATCTGAAAGACGTACGATTTGGATCTTTGCAGTAGTATTAGCAACTGAACTAAACTATTATATGATCGATTCTCTGGAACAGAACATACAAAAGGAACCTGTACGCAGAGTGAATAGTCCATTAATTCATACTATGTACTGCAACTACAGATGTAAATTGGATTGACAATTTTATAACACCATGTCAAGGCCATCTCTAATAATGGAGACTAACATCAAGAAAAGGTCCCAAAATGAGTTTCTCCGTTTCCTTTCGAAGATTCTCCGTTTCCTTTCGAAGAAGTTAATTAATGTTGTACATTTCTTCTTGTATCCCCATAGAGGATAATTCAAACATTGAGAATCCAATATAATCAATTCTAAACGAGAACAAAAATTTCATTATTAGAAACACAAATGAGGTGCTCCATCAAATTCTTAGAAGCCATTAAGCCAATGAAAGATCAGAAACACGAAATAGTCCAAGTAAATGACAACCCTTTTTCTACTGAAACATGAACAATCACAACAGACCTCAGCAATGGTTTTACTCCTACAAACATTATCATCAGGAAGAATCATGAAATTAGCAGCCTAAGCTTCTTCAGTCACTAGTACAATGTTTTTTGCAAAACTACACTACAAAAATATGAGCTTTAAGCAGTCTAACACCAGCAAATTGAAAAACCCATTTGAGAATCATACACCATTATCATTACCAGAAGCAGAAAATGAACATTATTAACAAAAACAATAATAAAAATACCTTTTTTGAACGCCCCAAACCCTAATCTGGTGATTTCGAAATCCAAACTGATACAAGACAATTGCTATGGGAATTGAAGAAGACGATAGTGCGACGTCGTTTAGATTGTGCGGTTTGATTATGGCCCGGTCCAATCAGGCCTGACCCGATTGACAACTCGAAACGGCGTCGCAGTGAAAGCTATCGCTTTCTGTGAAAAATATCATGACCTAAACATTGTTGAAACTTGAAAGAGCTTCAGGGTTGACATCAATGGAACCATCGTCGTCTTCGTCAGTGAAGAAACCCAAATCACCTGAAATGGCGAGAAATGGAGTTTCTCTGATAAACGATGACCTCCTCCACAACATTCTCTCGAGGCTTCCCGCATTGACCTTCGCGTCCGCGTCCTGCGTTTGCAAATCTTGGAACCTAATCTGCAGCAGGATTCTCTCACGCCCTAGGATCGCCTCTGCTCTCTCCGTCAACTCTTCTCCTCGCGTAAGTTGAAAAACCTCCGTCTCAAACCTAAAATCGACATTTTGAGAGACGAATCAAATGATTGAATTCGAATTCGTATTCTAAATTTGTGAGGGGATATGATATTTCTGCTTTCCTTGTTCCAATTAGGTCAGATGAAAATGTGTTCTTTGTCGTCATTTTTTTCATTTTCTTAGCTATGGAAAAGATAATGCACATTTTTACATTGTATTCATAGTTATGATAACCTGCTTCCCGTTTGGTTTCTAAGAAATTGAAAGTTGAAGAAAAGAATGGGAATTCAGGACTTGTGTTTTAATGTGATATAGCTCAAATTAAGAAATATAGTTGTATGGAGATATTTATCTGTTAGTTCGTAAATAGATACTTAATTTTGACTTGTTAAGTTGAAAACCCTCCATTTTGAGAGACGAATCAAATGATTGAATTTGAATTCGTATTCTGAATTTGTGAGGGAATCTGATATTTCTGCTCTTCTGGTTCCAATCAAGTCGGATGAAAATGTATTTTTCGTCGCCATTTTTTCATTTTCTTAGCAATGGAAAAGATAATGCATTGTATTCATAGTTATGATTATGAATATGATATAGCTAAAATTGAGAAATATATGGAGCTTTATTTTATTGTGTGTTTTCTTAGCATCTATTAGTCCATAAATAGATACTTAATTTTTACTTGTTATGATGAATAGGATGCTGTTGATGAGGTTCTTGATAAGGTTCTCTCCAATCCCATTCGACCACACTATGCCATTGCAAATATTGGCAATGGACTCGGCGCAAGAGAAACCCTCAAACTTGTACGATATGTCGTCAACTACGCGCTTTCTTTCCTGTATTATTCAAACCTATACCTGCACCAAATCATTCATCTATGAATTCTTTATTTGACAGTATTTATGATGCAGATAGAAAAAAAATTGGGACCCAAAGTTCCAATCATTGTTTCTTGCGTTGGTGGAATCATTGGACGAGATGCTGTTACCGATCAATTTAAAGAGGTTCTGATGCAGTTATTATTTCTGAGGAAAAGAGGCAGCTACTCATTGTTTCTACTTAGCTCTTACCAAAAGTTAAATCATGCAGATAAAGTGGGAAGACATGGACACTGATCCAGATGAAGAATATGAACGAGTACCTAATGATGCGAACATTGGTATCGTTTTGACTATTGGCTTTTTGCCAGGATTGAAAGTTGATGCTATCCCACTGTTACGACCTACTAAGGTAATTGTGTTTACTCCACTATTGTTTGTTTTCTCTAATATGGCCTTTGAATTTTGTTCACAAATATTCTATCTTTGAGCCCAACTAAAATAATCTGGTGGCTGAGGCAGGCGTGTAGTCTGTAAATAGTGGTCATCCTGGTTGGATATTGAAGGTTCAAATATCTGCTGTACAGATGATCTTTGGTTTATTTAAACAGAATGAGTACAATTTTATGCTTGGTTTTGCATCAGGCACCTCAAGTGGCAATGATTGACAAGTTTGTGATGGATATTAGAGACTACACTGCTTCTGTTTCAGGTTGCACATCTCCAGTTGGGATTGTAATGTTTGGAGTAAGTTGACATTCTTCTGGCCTTCTTGCTTGCTTGCTTATGACTTTATCTTTTCAAGTCTGGTTCATTGGCCGGATTGCTAACATGTGAGTTGGATGTTGCCATAGGACGAGCATATTGACCAGAAACCATTTATGGAAAAACTGGGTGAGTTGTGCTCATAGCTACTCTCCTTTAATTTGTTACCATGGAATTAATATTTAAAAACTGAGGCGAGTTTTTAATACATTATATGTTTCAGATTATGCAATGCCTATGGAAACTGTCATCCTGGGTGACGAGAGAGCGTGCTTTGTATACAGAAGCGCAGATGAATCTAGAAATGTCTGTGGCAGTTTGAAATACTTTTCTGATGCTGTTGCTCTTGTATTTGCAAGGGATAGACACAAGCCTCCCGGTACTTTATTGCTTTATTTTTAGGTTTAGCACTTTAATTTTTGGGATAAAGTCATTACTGATCCCTCTACTATACATACACATCACATTGATCCCTCTACTAATTTTTAAATCACCATCACTACCTCAACTATCTAAACTCATCACAAATGCCCAAAACTCAATTTTTGTAAACACAGTAACAGAAAAAGTAACACCGTTATGCAGTGTTGCACCACTTTTTGGACAAGCATGCCTTGTCTTTTCCTTTCATTATTATATTGTTATTGATCTATATATATGTGGCAAGAGTTAAGTAGTTGACAGCAAAGTCAAGACAAGGAAAATTAAAAAAATAAAAAGAAATAAACTCTTTCTTATCTATCTACACCTATCCATCCACCTCCATCCTTCCGTTTCCTTCTTCTTCTTTTTCCTTCTTGCTCTCTGCCTCTCCATCTCATAATTTCTTTTTCCTTTGTTTCATCGAAAGAAAAATTTCTTCGTAAACTTCTCATTTGCACTAAAGATTAAACTTGCCGATTGCTTTACTTTGAGAAGCTTTAAATGTGATGTGTATGTATAGTAGAGGGATCAGTAGTGACTTTATTCCTAATATATTCATAAACAAGTTGTGTTGTCATATTGTATGTCCATTTCATTTCATCTCTAATCCAGCAATATAATCCAAATGTATATATGTGCAAACTCATTTCCACTTCATGTACTCGTATACTAACATTACCTTCCGATAAAAGACTATACAAAAAATTAGTATTTCCTGCATGACAGCTAACAATCACAAACTTTCGTAATGAAACAAAACTGACATAATCTGTTATAAATGACATCCAAATTCACATTCATAAACTGTAATAAAATATAATCCAACATGCCGTAAACGATATCCAAAATTCAATTGCATAACATAACACAATAAACATAACTAAACAAATTAAGAGAACTATAAGTGATCGAATTCTATCTTCCTATGCGCACCCCCACCTTTACGCCTTCGGCCTTCCCCTCCCACTACTACTGCGAGTCTCTGATTCTGAATTTTGCATTGGTTTTCTCCAAAAAGTTGCTTCACCTATATGTATTGCTACTGGTGGATTCACCCTTCTCTAAAATATGTAACAAAAATGTCAGTGCACAACTTGATGAAAATAAAATAAGACAATACTTCAATATTTTTTGAACAATGATACCATTGCTTCTATTCTTTCTCTTGGAGTCATGTGAGTGTATTCTAT
>JAYMTK010003123.1:0-12709 GCA_036897405.1 Pelargonium myrrhifolium | reverse complement strand
ATTTCCTTACTCTTGCACTGGTCAGAAATCGAAGGTGAAGAAGATGAAGAGGTGTTGCTCAACGATTGAAGGTGAAGAAGGTTTGATTTTGGTTTTGATTAAAGTTTTATTTTGAGTTTAGGTTTTGAGAAATTTCAATTTTGTAAAAGTTGGGATTGGGTTTGTTAGGACTTGTTAGATATAAATTGGATTTGTTGGATGTGTTGTTTGGTTTGTGTTTTTTTTGGATTTGTTTAAAATTAAAATTTTAAAGTTTCCGGCGAATCTTTGAAATTTCCGGCAAAACTTTGAAGTTTCCGGCGAACTTGTTCTTGACCCATTGTAGAAGGAGGGCAAAATCGATATTTAGAAATTTTTTTAAAGTCATGTGCATGACAATGATGAGAGAGAGTCAAATTTCGTTAAACTTAACAGACAAAATGGACAAAAGTTAATTAAAAATCTATCAGGATAGTAACATGAAAACGAAAATTCTTTAAGGTAGTAACATGTCAAATTCGAATCTAACAGGGTAGTAACCTGTAATTTCCCCTAAAAAAAATTGGTCTAGTGATTTAGCTTATGGGCCTATGTGATGAATATATATTGGACCAAGCAATTGGGCAAGCCCAATAAGAAGCCCACATCTCTCTCTTTCTCTCACTGCTCTCTCTCTCTCTGTACATAGCCTCATGGAGTTGGTTTCCTCCACGCAAAGAGAACTCAGTGTTGTTCTTCTACCCACACAGGCACCAAACTCTATACTAGTTGAATCTCCTTTTGGGTGCGAACCGATTGCCCTTTTCAGACCCTTATTGGAAAATATCATTTCTATCTGTTCGGTTCTTAAAAATTCTACCTTTATCGCCATCAATCCAGTGCTCGTCTCCGCATATTTCACTGTTTCTTTGCCGACAATTAGGAAAAAGAGGGGACTTGTTTTGTGCGTTCTGGTCTCTTCCTCATCTTTCTAGCTTTACCCATTATTTGGTTCTTCGTTCCTCAATCAGTATCTGTGTTGGATTGCTTCTTGTTCGATCTGAAACAGCTTCCCAAGCAATAACCGCTTTCTGGGTATCCCAGATTTCGCTATTTTAGAGCCAGATTGACCTTAGTTTCGTCTGATTTTGTTGCAGTCTCGACGTTCCTGGTGCGTTCTCATTTCTTGTATCTTGATTTTATGGGGTTTTTGGTTGGGGTTTAATATCGGTTGTTTTGTTATGCTTGTACCTTTATTATGTGCTTTTGGGTCAGATTGCATTTCTTTAATCTGTGTTGATTGCTTGGACATACAGAGTTTTTCATTCTTTGATGTTTGTTTCACTGATTGTCATTAAGAAGCCTTGCTTATCTAAGTTCAAATATATTTTTGTCCCTTTCTGGCAAATCATATATTTGTCTTTCCTCAAATGATGACCATTAGATGCATTGTGTAGCTTCAGTTAGCTAGATTGGAATGAATAAAATATATGATGTGTTCTATTTGACTCTTTCGGCTTCAAAGTATCAGGGTAGTTGGGTCAAACAAAACTTGAACTCAGCTCTAGTCACTGTGGTGATTCGTAAAAAGGATTGATATTGATATTCATGCTAGGGAGTATTTGATTTTAGTTGGTATGCATTGCTTTTTTTTGCTCGACTCTGGAAGGTTATGGTTTCATACTTTTATGGAATGTTTCTTGTGAAAATCTAACTCTTAGTGAAAATTAAGCTCCAAAACTTTGTCTGAAACTATAGCCTTCTAAGGGTAGAAGTTCTATTTTAAAGTAAGGATTTCCCATAGGATAGTGGATTCGAGAAAAATAATGTTGTGGGAAATCCAACTATGACGCTATTTTTGTGGTTTTGATAATTTGTGTTGAAACATTTAGAGAATAGTTAAACTAACCCATCTCGTGAACTATTCATGGCTCAGGCTTTTGGTGTGGAAATCTGTCAAAACATAATGAGAAACTGTGTGCTGTTGAATTTAACAGGTTTTCAAACTGTAAATAATACCAATCAACATTGTCAATGAAGAAATTGCTTACCGTTAACAAGAAACTGCTGCACAAGCGTTAGCATTTTGACTTGTTCATTAATCTTTTGCTAACTTATAAAATGTTGATGTTTTTTTCATTGCTAGTCATCATTGTTATATGAAGTTGGTTTCATGTAACAATGTCTCTTGCTTGGTGGGGGATACAGGAGACAAATATGATGAGAAGAGGCTACAGCTGCTTTTAATGTTTAGGACAATCAATTGAAAGAATCTCCAATTCTTAAAGTCTCTTTGTGTGTTCTGACTTCTGATCCTAGATCGGTAAGTGCATTGTAATGATCTTATATAATCTAATTTAATGGCATAGAAAATTAGCCTTGGCTTCAGCTTCACTTACTCATGCATGCTATAGTTAGTAACAAGTACGATTTTTATTCTTTGAACGACAGGACAAAAGCATGTTTGATATAGGCACTTTTAGTATTCAACTTTATATTCTGTATAGTTATCATCATAGCCTAATGGTCTACAATGACACTGCAAATGTGTTCATTTCAACTCCTACCCTATTTTTATTACTATTCATCTCCCTCTTCATTATTTCTTATAGCTGTCCAGTCCTCCTAAAACAAATCTGGTTCCAAATGTGTTTTAGAGATCAACAGTTATGACTCTATTCGTAAATTCTGCAGTGAGGCTGACTGGCTGAGGTCTTTGTTGTTACTCTTATAGACTGATTAGTTGAATCATAGATGCAATATAAGCCAAACTTGGTGTGGAAGCACAATTAGCATTTGAGATTTGAGGTTTTTGCTTTGAGGTTATCTTGTGAGTTCTAGTCACTGTTATGGAAGATGAAACGCTGCAACGCTGATAATGGACTTGGTGATGGATGAGTACCTCTTTACTATAGTCATTTATAATTTCCTCTTTTACCCTAAAGTGTTCTGAGGTGCTTTTGTTTCAAAAATCTGGGTTCCGCTCTTAAATAGGATTGTCAACATGCCTTGGTTGAACTTGTTAACTAGTTTGAAAAGCTGCACGAGCCAAGTGATTCATAAGGAATCACAAAATCTGAGTTATGCAGGCTTCTCACAACTAATAAAAGCAGTATTTTACCATTTTTGCACTTGAGTCGTCTAGGATTTTATACACAATTAATGATTGGAGCAGTGATTGTATTTTTTTGAAGCTTGTTAATATTTATATGGCTACCATTTCGTTTTTGTTGTTTGCTGAATTGGTACCTATGACCTGATCAATGGAATTTTATATTTACTAAGCAGATAGTAACTATTGTACTTTATACTTGAGCTGTGATTGTATCAGTTTAGCAGCTTTTATAAGAATATACTTGGCAACTGTTTCATTTTTGTATGCTAAAGTGACTCTTGTGATTGCTATATCAATAACATGGAACTAATTTTTATGTATGCAAAGTTTTGAATGATATTATTTTTTGAACCATGACTATAAAATAAGATGCAACTTTTTTTTTGGCCAAGTTTTTAACATAAAAGATATCGCCACCGAACTTTTGCAATGACTACTGCACTTCATTAGTTTAGTTAGTTTTTTGTTTTGTTATTGCCACGTGTTATCTTTTATTTCAGCAACCAGGCATTTTTGTGGGACCCTTTTTAGGACACTGATTCAAGTTATAGGAACCAACAATCCTTTCTTTTGGCTGTGTTGCAGGATATTACTTCTTGCAATTTATTCAAAGCCTTTTAAATATAGGTTATCTCCTATATCTGTCCTTTTCCAGTTGGAATTATATATGGGCTGAGGCACACTTTCATGGGAGGTGTAGAGGATGATGAACCAGTCTCAAAACGCATGAAGCTGTCCTCTGAAGAACTGAGAGGCCTTTCCAACGGTTCATCTTTGGCTGAGCCCTTGGTTGGCTTATCAAGAGATTCAATGGCCCGCCCCCTACCATCCGAAGGGGATGAAGGTGTTGTTGGTTCAAAAGGAGTTATCAAAAGAGTGGAATTTGTCCGAATCATAGCTAAGGCTTTATATTCTCTTGGTTATAAGAAGAGTGGTGCTTATCTAGAGGAAGAGTCGGGGATATCTTTACACTCTCCTTTGGTTGGTGATTTTAAGCAGCAGATTCTTGATGGAAAATGGGATGAAAGTGTGACCACATTGCGGAATATAGGTCTACCGGACGACAATATTGTTAAGAGTGCCTCATTTTTAATATTGGAACAGAAGTTTATTGAGCTCTTGCACGATGAAAAAGTGATGGATGCATTGAAAACATTGAGAACTGAGATTGCGCCCCTTTGCATTAATAATTGTCGAGTCCGCGAACTTTCTTCACAGTGTGTTCTAGTTGGGTCTCCCAGTAAAAAAATTGTCACAGGAAAGTCTCGATCAAAACTATTGGAAGAATTGCAGAATTTGCTTCCCCCTTCAATAATGATACCTGAAAGAAGATTGGAACATTTGGTTGAGCAGGCTCTTCACTTACAGAAAGAGGCTTGCCTGTTTCATAACTCCCCTGATAAGGAAATGTCATTATATAGTGATCATCAGTGTGGAAGAGATCAGATTCCTTCTCGAACGTTACAGGTTAGGTTTCGTCCATCTTATTTGATGTTGTTAGCTATAGAGAGCCTGTGAAGTGTGGTCTGACAATAGTACAAAAGTTGTGCCTTTGTGTTTGTTGGTTATTGATTTCTGTGCTATAAGAAGGATTAACTTGTATATGTAGTTATTATCACCTGTAATGTAGTACTGATATAAGCAGGTGTAACACTGACAAACTTGCTCATTGTGCACATATTTTTACTTGTTTCCTTTGGCTACCATGTAGAGGGTCATCTGAGCTTATCTTTAGGCTTAATCTAGATTATAGTTATTCATAGCCTTCTAAGTCTCTTCTGTGGCTGTGTGCTAATAATTCTTTTCGTTCTCATTGTGTTGGTGTATTTTGTGGAGCTTTGTTCTAAATGGTAATTTACTTACTCTGAAACAGATATTACAAGAACACAGTGATGAAGTTTGGTTTTTGCAATTTTCTCATAATGGGAAATACTTGGCTTCATCGTCCAATGATCGCTCGGCAATCATATGGGAGGTAACCTTGTTCAGTTCAAGTATAGACTGTAGGTTGTATCTGTACAGAATATATGGCATTTGTTATTACGTATGATCTGGACCGGTCTAATATATACGGTCACCTTAGTAGTCCATTATTAACAAGTACTCCCTCCGTCCCAAAATGAGTGTCCTCTTTCCTATTTTAGTAAGTTCGTTATCCATGAATTGTCAATGTTATCCTTATAATTAGTTAGTTAGTATCCCTTAACACATGATCATAAGGATACAAAAGTAAATATATCACACTAACAAACCTTTCCTTAATTTTTCTCAAAATGGAAACAAGGACACTCATTTTGTGAAAGAGGGATTTTTTTTTTTTTTTTTTTTTGGAATTTGGCATCGTTGTAAAATGAAGCAATGGATTGTGGGACAGTTTGGTGCATATTTGGGATAGGACTTTTAATCCTTGCTGTCAATTGTTGATTATATTAGGCTTTTATGTACGTGCTCACTGCTTAGGAGTCGGGGAGCAATTATATTTGGTTGATTATTTGTCTTTTCATAGTCGTTTCTGTCAATCTCTTTCATCTTAATGGACTTTGATTTTGATTCTTTTTATAGGTTAATGCCAGTGGTCTTTTATCCTTTAAGCATAGACTCTCTGGGCATCAGAAGCCTGTCTCTTCTGTTTCGTGGAGCTCGGATAATAGCCAGCTTCTGACTTGTGGTGTAGAGGAAGCTGTCAGGCGGTGGAATGTCTCGACAGGTGAATGCCTCCATGTTTATGAAAAACCTGGTCTTGGTGTGATTTCATGTGGGTGGCTTCCATTTGGAAGATCCATCATCTGTGGATTAAATGACAAGAGCATCTGCTTGTGGGAATTAGATGGGAAAGAGTCTCTCTGTTGGAAAGGGCATCGGACGAGTAAGATTTCTGATCTGGAAATAACAAGTGATGGAAAGCAGATTATGAGCATCCGAGAAACTGCAATACTAATATATGAAGATGAAGAACGTAGTAAAATGATTGAGGAAGATCAAACTATAACTTCGTTTTCATTATCAAGGGATAATAAATTCTTACTGGTTAATCTTCTGAACCAAGAAATACATCTATGGAACATAGAAAGTGACGTCAAGCTTGTCGCCAAATACAAAGGTCACAAGCGCACCCGATTTGTTATAAGGTCATGTTTTGGCGGTCTAGAGCAAGCTTTTATTGCTAGTGGCAGTGAGGACTCACAAGTAAGGATTCTTTTATTTCTTTTTGAATTCAAATTGTGTTAGTAATCTTGTCCTTGATTGTCGTGGAGGGTTATGATATCGTACTGCTAATGAGGGCTTACTTCAAATAGTTGTTAGCATTGTTCAGTAATGTTTATGCATCACATAACTCTTTTCATCTGAGTTTACTTTCCTTTTCTTTCTTCATGCCTAAACATACTTCAAATTTGTTATAATCATCATACTTTTTGGGGACTCCTTGGACGACCTGTCTGTGGTGGCCACTCAACTCTGCAGTCGAATCTGACTTTGTAGTTCTGGATGGTATCTAGATGTTGCCTTTAATTGTCAATCTATTTGAAGATGAAATTCATGTGTGTCGCATATTGACAATATATGCAGGTTTATATATGGCACAGAAGCTCAGGGGAGCTCATAGAATCTTTGCCGGGTCATTCAGGAGCTGTTAACTGTGTGAGCTGGAATCCGGCAAACCCCCACATGTTGGCATCAGCAAGTGATGACCGTACCATTCGAATATGGGGCTTGAGTGAGCTGAAAAGGAAGCACAAGGAGAGGCACAGCAATGGCGTCCACTACTGCAATGGAGGAACTTAAAAAGAGGCTAAGAACCTTCAACTATGAGCTACTAATTCTTCTATCTTCGACCTTTGCCTTTTCTTTGTATATACTTTATTTTGGTCTCAAGCAAGACATTCATATCGAACAAGCATGTGAATTGTGCATCAACTTCCCGACAATAAATTTGTTGTTTCATTTCACAGTTGATTATTTTGCTCATCTCAGATGTGTCCCTGAAAATGTTTGCCAACTTTCATCTCATCATTGGTTAGGTCTTGAACTGCGTTCCTAAACCCGTTAGGTTATTGCTTCATTGCTAATTCATAATCATATCATATTGTTTGTCATCTGTGCCTGACTTCTGAGCTTTGAGGTGATGAAATATCAAAACCCGTCTAGTTATTTGGTGATTACTAGCCAATACATAGAATTGCAATGTCTATCATGCATTATCATTATCATCATCATCAGTATCTTATTGTTTTTCATTTATTCATGTTCAAATCCACAAGAGTTGAGTCAATGGTTTAGAACTTTATTGACTGAACTGAGAGATACACAGGGATTAGAGAGTTCCCAACTCATTACAAAAGGGTCTTAGTTCTTGCATTTACTTTCCTCCAACCAAACTCCTCTTGTTGAAACTCAAAACACAAGCATATCATACTTGGAGCCTTACAATTAGATACAAACCCTTCTGCTGTTGATTCATATTCAAGCAACACTGAAAGAAGTTGCAGTGCTCTCTACAAACTTCTTTGCTCCCTTGAACCATCTCTTGTCACCGGCTTGCGCCTTGCACATGTAAAGCTTCCCATCACTCACAGTGGCTGTAACTATCTGGTGCTTCCCTCCCTCATCTCCATCAGCCGTCCTGGTCAGCACCGAAACATAGTAGTATTGTTTCCCTCCAACCACAGGAGTTGCAGTGTCCAGAACATTTGCTGTCGCCACGCTTCCAGAGTCGAATCCACCCTAAGAGCACGAACGCGCAACATTTCAAGGTAAACAACAAGCTTACTTAACTATACATTACATTCAATTTAGTGAATTTACCTCAGAATCTGTACTGCCAAAGTAGGCTTGTTTTCCCAGCAGATAATCCACCTGCGAAGAGGAAACCAAAACCCGAGTCAGACTTAGAGCGAGTTTGGATTAGCTTTTTCGGAAACAGATTAGAGGGAATTCGGGTTTTACTTTAGTGAGGAAGTCTTCAGGGGAACCGTAGTCAGTGATGGATTTCTTGTCAGTGGGAGTGACAGTGACAGTGACATTGCTGGTGACATCAAAGTTGTCCTCATATCTCAAGACCTGTCCTGGAAACTCCACTTCTTTGCTAGGGTTCCATTTTGCTGGAATGATCAGCTTGAATCCTTCTCCAACATAGGGCAAGAAATCTGTGTTTGTCTTTGGCTTCCCAAACACATTGGCTGCAGATTCCACCAAAATTCAAGTAATCCATAGACAAGGCTTCTTCAAATTACTAAATGGAGTATATGTAATTATACATACCGGCTTCACCATAGGCAGCATCGGCGGGAGCGACCTTGGAGCCAACAGCGGCGGTTCCGATGAGAACTGTGAGGGCCAGGCGGCGGGACACGGCGGCGGTGTCGTGATCTTGCTTCTGGGCCTTGCAGACCATCTGGTTTGGCTTCGTGGCGGGGACAAGGTGGCGCTGCGCCGATCTGGCCGGAGAGGCGAGTGCGTGGCCGTGGCGCAAGAAACATGTTGCTGTGGACGCCATTGCTGTTGATTTCAGTGGAAGATCAGTGAGTTTTGGTTTTGATTGGAAGTATTAGGAGATGAGTGGAAGAGAAATGGGTTTGGATTGTGGGAGGTGGCATCATGTGGATGATGTGTAGATTGCATTTTTGGTGGAGGATAAGGCTGTGGGGGCTCTCATTGGTGCCACGTGGCCTCCCTGGCCACGTGGAAAAGTAAAAATATCCATGTCATTGTTAAGTAGATGTCTCCATTATTTGTCATTGGACATTAAAATCCAAATCATATGCAGTACATTGCATCAACCAATTGAATTGCAAATATAGGTTCCATTGGATAATTATTCATATATAAGCAAAAATTTAATTAATATTGTACATTTATTTTTGTAATCCTAATTCAATAAACATGTGTTGCAATATTAGTGAATTTAAATTGGGTAAAATGTATATCAGTTGACTGATTTAAAGTTATATTAGTTGCAAGTTAACAAAGTCAATGAGGTGATGACACCTCATTTATACCCACCCAGGTGAATTTGGGGGAGCGGAGCGACCCGTCCGGATCCATGATTTTAAATGAGGTGTCACCACCTTATTAGTGCAACTGATATAACTTCATATCAGTCAATTGATATACATTAAACACATTTAAATTCACTACCAATTGGGTCAACTAACAAAATATTGTTTCAACTTATCTTGAGATTTCGAATTCGAGACCCAAGGAATGATGTTGCGTTTGGTAGGGAGAGTTTTGCTGCATTTATAGATTTATGTTCCTGACTCGAATGATGATTAGCTTAAATGTAGTATGACTTAAAAGTGGTGATCATGTTATGATCACATACTTGTTTAAGAAATCTTATGGTTAAGACTCCAGAACAAATGCACAACACTATATAAAAGAAAAAAGAAGTACTATTAGGGTTGTAGTGTGTGGAATGCTAAGGGTTCTCTTCTGCAATTACTTGTTGAAACCTTACCAATCAAAGTTGTAGAGAGACAACATCACTTCCTCTCCTGTGCACAATGTGTGGAAATGGTGTTGACCGTTGTGTGGAGTGGAGTGCACGTCAAATTCAATTGGGTGCTGTTGGATTTGGGTAGCCCAATTAAATGTCATTGGGCCAATGGGCCTTTTTGAAAGCCCATTATGTACTTTGTTTCTCCAACTCCAAACCCCATGCACAAAAATTTCTATCTATTTTCATTTTTTAAGTAGATGGATATAGGAACTTTTACTCAAATTTGGTAAAATTTAGATAGCTAGTAACTTCTAATTTTTAAAATTAGAATCCTCATCCCATAATAACTTTTTCTTACTAATCTTTAAAGGCCAATTTTTGACATGTCAGGTTAATACGTACAACGTTAAAGAGTTGATATGATGCATGTTAAAGTGATTTGTTGTCTCTTTATTTATATGTATTTATTTTTAAGATTCACACCTCACTTTTTCTATACATAAAAGTGATGTGGAGGGTGTGTCGTTAAGTTCATCTAGTAGAGAAAAATCTCCATAGCCGCGAAAAATCTCGAACCGGAAAATGACAATAAAATAGTAGAAGTTTAATATATTTTATTTTTATTGCAATTAGGAAATTAAGTTTAGAACTTGGAATTTACATGCAATACAATGCAAAAAAATATTGCGGACATAAAATACAAAACTTTTTTTTTTGGTTTGTTTATCCACTTATTTACAACATTTTGCACTTTTGTCCATATGTCTTGTGTAGAATGCTTAGAATCTTTAGCTTGTGCATGAAGCTTAGATCATAGACTTGTGTAAGAAGCATACTTTCTTGTTATTTTGTATAGAAAGTTTTTATATCATTGGCTTGTGTAGGAAGCTTCTTATTCTTATCCGAATAAATAAAATTATCAAATACTCCGTATATTGTATTTTCTACAATTAATAAAATTCTTCATATGTTTAATTGTGACTTTGTTTCAAGCCGCAAGCAAATAAATCGGGATATTACTCGCAGGATAGAGTTATTCATAAAGCGGAATTTAGGTATTATTATATTCAACTTAAAATATGAAAATTATGAATTAGATGAATGGCATTAAAATATAGGAAGCAAAATGAGAAGAGGCTGCAAGTAGGTATTTTGGTAAAGTTGGTCAAATAAAGATACATTATAATATGTCTACGTACCTAAAACCCTCCATGAAACAATATTTTTGTAAATTATTATATTTACACGTAAAACTATTTTTAAAGATAACTTGATTGATACGTTTTTTTATTCAAGAGTTTGGTTTAACTAATCTCCAAAATGAATAATTATTGCCAACGTGGCACAAGCCATGTCTTCCCACGATGATTAGTTGGGTTGGGTATGTGAATTGAATGTTAGTTATCCATAATATAAAATAATTCCTTTTATGGATCATATTCCCCGATACACTCAACCTAGTGAACCTACTCACTTTTAGCAAATACACTTTTTATGGATAATGAAAAAAAGTAATTTAAAAACAAAGACAAATGTTAGTGACATTTCTATATGATTTTGAGTCAAATTTGTATATTTGTTTTATTTATGTGTTCGGTAAAATTATTGATATTCTAAGATCCAAATAGAGGCGTATTAGGTCTCTAATATGAGTTGATGGATCTGGGTTCAAAATCATATTTTTTTTAAGAAAAAACATATCGTTAAGTAAAAATTCGTGTATGTCTAAAAATTCACTTTATGTGTGAGAATGTGATATTTATTTTAAAAGTTCCACACTTACTATCAAATCTAGAGAGAATTATAAAGAGATAATTGTGTGTGAAGATGTAGTAGATGAATATCATGCAATTTAAGTGAAGTAATATTTATACTTACAATTCACGGTTGTTGATGTGATGTCGTGTGATCGATTGATGGCGGTGGCGAACATGTGGCGACCTCGTTAGATTCGTACCGAGCGTTTCCATTCTGACTGCTTAATTGGCTAAGTTCATTAAGGGTGATGTCAAGGGCACATCTAACATCTTGGAGAAAGACGTTGTTCAAGTGTATTAATGAACAAACTTTTATAAGGCGATTCTCTCGTTGACTTTGAGTGCACCTTGCAAACATATATATGGTCTTCCCATGCACATAGGCTCAATACGACGGTGAGGCATGGGTGCTACAGTGTCCACGTGCACGCCTTGGCTCTTATTGTGTCAAGCTTAGTGCATCTAATTGTCTCATTGCACGTACATGAATGTGTGCGCTTTGACTCGGCGTTGTGTCAAGTTTAGGCTCATTTCTTTTTTCTTACATCTAATTTTGGTGTTACAATGGAACATGATGTTATCTCACACTCTTTTTTTTCTCTCTCACAATATTTGTTTTAAAATAATTCGTTCAAACTCAGTTGTAATGGTGTGAGTCTCATGTATGATGTTATAAATCGCTTGCAGAATTTACTTTTAAAAGACTTCGTAGCATTATTAAAGTTATAAAATATGTTTCGATGAATTGAAAATTAAAATGAATGTACCAAATCATTCCATATCTTTTGGGTGAACAAACTGATCAATTCCTCTATAATATTTGTCAATAATTATATCCGGGCAAATGACAAAATCTTTAACAAATTGAATTGAAGTAAGCAAATTCCTGGTTTAATTTTCAAAATTAGCAATTTATTAAATAATTTGCTGTTGAATTGATGGAATATAAATCAAATACTTTCCGTTGGTTTTCAAAAAAAAAATACTTTCCGTTGTATTGATAAGTAGGAGGTAGGGAATCTGAGGTCATGTTATTAATTGGAGAACATTTCCTCAAAATTAAATCACGTCAATCATATAAAGTGGCAATTTATAAATAAAAGAAAATTTGTCTCCTTTGACGTAATTTATGATCCAAAGATTCTCCCAATTATATCATTTCTAAGTCTTGGCACCTCGAAACAACACACTCATTAAATATCACTATTGTTTTGTTTATGCGCATATTCTATTAACAAAATGCTTTCATTCTAATCATATTCTTACTATATTAATTAAGAATATTTGATTTACGATTAAGACATGTTGGATCAAACAGTTTAAACGTTTTAGATTTTTTTTAGGGTTAAATGCATCCAGACCTCCTGGACTTGTTTCTATTTTAGAGTTGGCCCCTGGCCTGTATTTTTAGTCGTTTTCATCCTTGGACTTACAAATTTT
>JAYMTK010003122.1:0-12713 GCA_036897405.1 Pelargonium myrrhifolium | reverse complement strand
TCTTTGGAGGGGGTTGTCGGCTTTCATTCCATTGCTCCTCTCTCTTTCCTGCTGGGAGCTTGGAACGGGAAAGGTCGATTTATGGCTGGACTCTTGGTCGGAGAAGCCTCCGATTTTCAGGAATGTTCCATTGTCGGTTGCTGCAACATTGGCGAGCTCGGAGTAGACCGTTGTCAGTCGAGGAGGGGGGCAACGTTTGATCAGCACCCTCCGTTGCGTGCTTGATTTGGAGGCGCTTGACCATTTAGTATTCTTACCAGCAACTGATGGGGTGTTCTCGTCTAAGGCCTACTGGACTTATCGGCATATAGCAGGTAATACCTTACCTTGGTATCAACATATTTGGAACAATTTTATACCTACTCGTATCTCAATTTTTATTTGGAGACTGATTCATGGTTTACTGCCGGTAGATGATGTTGTCACTGGTTTGGGCATACCTTTGGCCTCGAAATGCTTGTGTTTCTCTTCGCCGGCGTCGGAGTCTTTGGATCACCTATTTACTTGAGGCGAGATGGTGGTGCAGGTCTGGGCGGCGCTCTGTCCGGTGCTGAAAGTGGTTGTCCCGTTGACGGTGGCGCACGTATTCACCAACTTCTAGGCTGCGGGTAGGCGACCACCAATCTTGGGTTGTTTGAGGATTATATATAGTAGTTTGCAGTGGCCTTTTGGAGTTGTGGAAAGCTCGTAATCGATGTAAGTTTGACGGTATTGGTTGTGATCATAGGCGGGTTTGCGAGTTGGTGTGGGATTGGTGTCGTTAGCTACTCCCATTATGTCAGGTAAAACATGTTCCTTTAATTGTTGAGATTAATTTATTGAACGATTTGAATATAGCCTCACTGTAGATTCGTTTCCGGCCGACAAGGTTGGTAAGATGGATCCCGCCTCCACCAGGGTGTTTTTATTTAAGCACAAATGGTACGAGTAGGAATGGTCATGCAGCCTGTGGAGGTTTGGTCAGGTCATCGTCCAGAGGGTTATTTGTGCCTTTGCTATCCCGCTGGGCTTGGGTTCTAACAATTACGCAAAGCTAATGGGTTTAATTCAGGGTTTAACTGTCAGGATAACAATATTGTGGTCACTCAATATGTTTGGATTTGAAGTTTGTTGTTGACATGGTGTCAGGTTGTATTTCTTGTCCTTGGAAACTGGTATATCTTAGGCGATCTTGTTTGAAGTTACTTGGATCGATTACTTTGCTCCACATCTTAAGGGAAGTGAATTTTGCTGCGGATTGGTTAGCTGGCTATGGCTTAGAGTTAAAGGCTTCTTGTATCTTTAATAATCCTATGAATTTTCCTACTGCTTTGAGTGTTATTATTGATAGGAATTGTATAGGTAGATCGGTGTTGAGACCGGGTAATCTTTATATGTAATTCCTGCATGCATTTAGTCTATGTTTAGGCGCATTTTTAAAGAGGTAAGACTCATTATGTCCCCCTCTAAAGGATCTGATTTTCACAGGAGAAAAAAGAGCAGTCTGACTGTGAAACGACGTCGTTGAAGTTATTGATTTAGTTTCTGAGTTGATCCATCCCATCCGAACCGAATGGCAAAATTCCGCAAATATGAGAGATAAAGAGGGTTAAAGAATCCCACTCGAATTGGCGCGCTAAAATTTCCTATTATTTGAAACCCTAACTGATCTAAAAAGTAGAAACCAGAAAAATAAAAACTTTTACAAACTGCCGAGCAGAGCAGAGCAGGTCAGTGCAATATAAGATTAATCGAAGAAGAAGTAGAAGAGGATGTTCTATTCGCACACGTTTCTGGCAAAAAAGGGGCCACTGGGCACAGTGTGGTGTGCAGCCCATCTGCAACACAGCCTCAAGAAGTCCCACTATATCTCCACCGATATCCTCGCAACTGTTGGTCTGTTCCTTCTTTTTTTTTTTTTTTTTTTTTTTCAAAACTTTTTATTTTTCTCTTTTTTACTATCACTACTTTCTGGGGTTATCTCAATATATATATGAGTGATATTTTTGGGTTTCGAGTTTGTAAAAAGTTAACTTTTTTGCTGGGTCCTTTTATTTTATTCCAATACTACCATTTATATCTCTGGTTATGCTTGTTAGTTGTTTGATCTCATGGATACAATTTTTTGCCGGGTCCTTTTAATTTTTATTTTTTTTTTTGCACAAATTTGGGACTGGTTCTGTTTTACTTTGATTTTTGATTAATGGTTATTTGGTATTTTGTATGCTGGATGTCTTGTTGGCTAGTGTTTTGATGCTGTTTACAGTTTGTTGTGTGGGAACTATTTAAATTTAACTACAAAAAATTATCTTTTTGTTTTGGGCTTCCTTGGACAGCTAGCATTTTAATGTTTTTCATTGCATTAAGAGATTTTAATCAAATTCCAGTATCGCTTAATGATTTTTAGACTGTTTTTGTCTTCGCCAATTAGATCATTAGTGCACGGCTTACATCCTTCTTTCAATTTACAATTAGTTTTTTTTTTCATCTTATTTTTGGTTGCTCTTGTGTTTGTCGTTTTATTATTCTCGAGCGGTATTATCAAGGATCAAGGCCTCAATTCACCTGCAGGTGAATGGCATCCTATGCTAATGATTTTTAACAAGCTGATAATTATTAGATGAAAACAGATTAATAAAGTTTAGGTTGCGTTTGTATTAGAAATTTGGCAATGCCATTCCTATACAATATTGTTTAGTTCAATTGGAGTGTGGTGATGAGAATCATTTCCATTCCTTTTGTTGTTTGGCTTACAATTATTGAAATATTAAAAAATTCCAAATTACTCGTACTTATTATTGTAATATTTAAAAATTATGGAAAAAATGTGGCATTTGTCATTTACGATTGAGAAAATGGCCAGCTATTTTTTTTTTTTGGTCTATAAGAATGTTCATTTTTTTTTTCTTTCAAAAATTGAATCCACAATCGTGTTCCTCTCAAAATTGACATGGCTTAATATGAGGACAAATAATGAATCCCCCCTACCCCCTCCAAATTTTTTTTTGCACATTTATCGATAAAACTATGCATTTTTTTTCTTTCATAATCGTGTTCGTCTAAAAAAGTTGCATGAAAAAAAAAAATCCAACAAAACATATAAGTACAAGTTAACTAATTTTTCAAGTGTGTTGTAAGTTGTAACATGGAAGAGAATGGGGATGGGAATGAGAATCCCATTTGATCCATGGCAGGGGTGAATCAATTTGTTCATTAACAAAGGAATGGAGAAGGGATTGATGGGGTTCCAATCCAATTATCCTCAATGAGAATCTCATTCTTCATTCTCGTTCCCAAACCAAAAATCCTAATCCAACTCTTTGTTTAGTGCCAACCGGTATGAATTTTTGAAAACAAGTTGGTCAACATTTTTTGGCCTAATGTTGATATGTGAGAAGGTAATAACTTTTGGGTGATTGTTTGGATGAGTTGTTGAACCCATGCAATACTGCTTGATGACAGAGCAAGTTTAATTAATCTTTTTTATTTCAGTCTTAATTAATCTCTTCATCCCAGAGAATATCTTATTGAGAAAGCATATTATGTTAACGCTTCTGACAATCTGTCTATGAATGTTTCAGAGGAAATTATGTATCCAAAAGTCCCCATTGCTTTGAGAATGTCAGGCCATCTACTGCTTGGGGTTGTTCGGATATACTCAAAGAAAGTTGACTATTTATTCCAAGACTGCAATGTGGCATTGACTTGGTTAAGAAAGGCCTTTAGTTTTATCGAAGTTAATTTACCAGAGGATTCGAGACAAGCACCGATTCAATCTATCACTTTGCCAGACACATTTGAACTTGATGCCTTGGAGTTGGACATTGACGCACACGAGGGGTAAAGTTTGTTCATTCTGTTATCTTCTTCCATTTTTTGTTTGTTTGTAATATAAATATAACAAATTGATTTCTATTCTTAGGGATGAGGATAATCACCTCAGAAGTCCAGACGAAATAACACTCACAGGTCAAATAATTGAATTGCTAATTGATACAACGTCATTGTTCTGTTAGTTAATTTATCATGTGTAAGGTAACAGTTGCCTGAACATGTGCTATTATGAAGCTGCAGATCAAATTCCTGTTGGAACAGATCCTTACATTGCCATAACTTTCGATGAGGTTGAACATCTTCTTTCTGCTATCTTCCAGAAGTTTGAAGTCATTTCCTTATCTTATTCTAATTGATATTTGGATGCATAATAACTTCAGTCATACTATCACTTAATATAAGCTTGGGATTTTGTAGGATATTTTTATGGGATTTCCACATCCAGTAGAGGTTCCTGATTCAGGTGTCTTGCCAATGGAGGAAGAGTATGTTACTTTTCTCGTGATGGTCTCTTTGGTAGGCAGCATATGCCTCCTCAAGTATTGTAACAGTTTTGTGTTTACTTATAATTACAGTGTGCTCCCAGATCCAGTGGGTTTACACGATCCCAGTCCAAGTATTCAGACAGATGTTATAGTGGACAGTAATTTGGGTTGTCAACATCCTAGTCCAAATCAGACACAAGTACTTGATGCACCAGCACTTCCAGTTGATAGCAACTTGGGTTTTCAAGAACATGGTCCTAGCAATCAGACAGAACCACCAATTACAGTGGACAGTAATTTGGGCGCTCAAGATTCTGGTCCTAGTATTCAAATTGAAGTACTTGACGCCAGATTGCATGATGATATTTCACCACAAAATTTACCAGAAGTTGAAGTTATGCGGGATGCTGTCCATGATTTTAACTCAGAAGACATTCTGCCGGTGTATCCAGATCGTGGGCATGACACAATGGAAACAATATTTGACCAAATAATGACAGAGAAGGAAAACCCCTCTCCTAAGTTGGAGGACATGTTAGGATCGGGAGAGCAGGGTCTACCATTTCAGCAACATTCACAACTGCCAACCTCTGCTGCTTCTCCAGAGGGTCCTGTAATATTTGATATGCATGCTTCATTTGGTGGGTACAGAAATCTTTCATTAGGTCTCTTTGATATAATGTTAATATAGACCAAACTACAATCTTTGATGTGGCATCAAATCACATGTTCTCTCTTATTCCAGGGCATGTTTCACCTGAACTGGCCATTCGATCCACTCCGCCTGTTGAGCAACCTCCAGCAAGACCAAAGAGGAGAAAGTTGCAGCTCTTTGATTCTCAGGCAACTATTTTATCTAATGGGTATGATTGATAAGACAAACTTTATCTGTTTTTATATTGTTATATATTTATTTGTTATAGACTATAGTTACTTATTTATGATAGTTTAGACTTTTGTTACTGATTTAGAATATGGATTGTTATAGGTTAATGAAGAAGGCGCTCAATGATTCTAGTAATTTGTTGCGGAAGAGGAGAAACGCCCCTTGCTCTGCTTTGGGAATATGGAGGTTCAAGAGATTAAGAAAGGAGCGTTTATTTCACGAGCCCTTAACAACTGGTATGTAGGGATCCTTGCATGTATTTGCTCTTTCTTATTTCCTGCCACTTTTAGGAATTGATCTCACAAATCACTAGAGTACGGGTGATTTTCTATTACAGGGTTATCTGCAGATCTCTGTGATATTTACAATGACTTGTCTGCTACACATCCCCATTTGTTGGGAGAAACTTTTCCAGAGCCTAGAGCAGCTGAAACTCCCACAGTTGCAAATGAAGATTTTTTACAACCTAGTGTAGCCGAAGCTTCTGATCCTGCAAGTGAGGATTTACCACAGCCTAGTGTTGCACAATCTCCTCCTCCTTCAACCAAAGCTTTTCCAAGTCCTGGGATTGCCCAATCTCCTGTTCCCACAGAAGCTTTCCCAGGCCTTGATATTGCCAACTCTCCTGCTTCTCTGCCTGAAGTTGATACGGGCATTGAACATCTTAGACATGATGGAGGCCCTGATGGCAGCAATATGCTATCTGAGTTTATGCCTTCTTCTAGGAGAGATGACTGGACTCCTATCTCAGCTAATATTTTAGGGTCCGATGTGGACTCTCAGGTGGGAACATCTACTGGAACTGAAGTGCTTTTCACACCAAGTGTTGCTCCATCAACTGGTCCTCATGGGTCTGAACTGGAAACATCAATGACATTCTCAGAGGAGCAATTAGGTGGAGGAAGCCCTCGTCTTTCAGATATTCCTGAGTTACATTCTGCGGAAGCTGAAGTGAGTCCTTATTTTATTTATATGCTGTTTTCACTATTTAAAAAATGCTTGGTTCCTGATATGTTATCACTTATTTTAGTTTCACTCATAAGGCACGATGTGTAGAGCTAAAGTAGCCTGAGGGTCATATCAATTTCCAACTAATGGTGATTATGCTTTATGGGTCTAGTTGATGTATGTAAAACAAAAATTCTTTATGTTTCAAGCAACAGAAAAAAGGAGTCTTTCATCATGTTTTCTGTATTTAGATGTCTTCTTTGTGAAGTGCTGCCATTTATATTCTAGTGTTCTCTCGAGAAACTACTCCATCAATCTTTTTTTCTTCTTCTTGCAACTGTATATTAAGGCATATTATTAAAATATAGAGATCTCATGATATGGAATGGAGGATGCTATTAGTATGACTGATGTATGTTATTATTATCATGCACAGTAATTCTAATCATACCTCACATATTGCTTTTTGAATGACAGGAATACTAAGTTGAACATGTTTCTAACTCACCAACTATCTCATTGTAGGATCTCTATTTTCTTGAAGCAGACAATCATACCCCAACTGGTAAGCAAGTAATCTTTTAAGTTCTAATTTACTCAACTTGGTTGCCATAGACAAAAATCTGTAGTTTCACAAAATCTGCTTTGTTTTGTTCTTTGTTTCTCATATGACCTTGGAAGTGGATAAGTAAATATTATTTTATATGATATATAATGTTTGAATCATGTTGCAGGATCCCAAGGAACTCAGGAGGTTGATACATTGTCTGTGAGAACCAGGTATTGTCATTTTATTTATTAATTACTCCCTCCGTCCCAAAATGAGTGTCCTTATTTCTATTTTGGGAAAATTAAGGAAAAGTTATTTAGTGTGGTATATTTACTCTTGTATCCTAATGATCTTTTGTTAAGGGATACTAACTTGTTATAATAATACTATTGACAATTCATGCATAACTAACCTACTAAAAAAGGAAAGAGGACACTCATTTTGGGACGAAAATTCAAGAGAAAGAGGACACCTATTTTTGGACGGAGGGAGTATCATTTGTTTACAGGCATTCTTTTCTTGCAATATGATACTCATGATTCTCAACAACCTTTACTGGTGTGCAGAGCTGTGGTTCAATTCTTGAAAAGACATTCTCCTGTTACCTCAATTTCTGAAGACCTATATGGAGATCTCAGTTTAATCAAGATCCTAGAAGGAAAGTCAAGGAAGTTATGTGCTCGAATGTTATTTGAAACACTGGTAACATTTGTTTTCATTTAATTAATATTTAATACGATTTTATTCAATTTGTTTGCATTATGATATTGGGATCATTCTTTGTGTGAAACTTAGTCATCTAATTAATTGAACACTTGTTCTGAAATTTTGGTAATATAATTAGTTCTCTGTTTACAGTTTAGTGTTCTGAGGTTAGATGTTGTGTTGCCATTGAGGCTCTAAAAGCAATTTCTTAGGAATGAAGTCCCTCTGTTTGGTATACTAATAGAGTAACAATGTTTCAATAGTTAACTGTTTTGTGACAATGGATGATTGCATTGCAGGTTTTGAAGAGTTATGGGCTTATTGATGTCTATCAAGTAGAAGCTTATAGTGATGTTACTCTGAAGTTGACTACTAAGTCCAAGATTTGAGGTTATGTTGAATATATATATATATAGAGTATTAGAATCCTAAGCCAAATAATATGGCTTAGATTCTAAGCCACCAATGAGGTAGAGACGTGTCATTAAAAAAAGCTAAGATCCGGCGGGTCTCTCCGCTCCCCCAAATTCATTGGGAGGGTATAAGTGAAACTGAATGAGGTGTCATCACATCATTGGTGGCTTAGAATCTAAGCCAAAAAAACCTTGGCTTATATACAATTACAAGCTGCTAATTTATGTGTTGTTGAGTAGGCAGTCATGCATGTGTATGTATGTATACAAGAAATGGTAATAGCAGGAAAGAGGAGGAGGAAAGTATGTTGAGTTTGTACAGAGTTTGAGAAGCTGTGATGTGGTGGGGATGAAGATTTTGAGTGTTTGATTTCACTCCCACCACCAGGTCTAATTAGGAATGTAATTAAACTAATTTTAGTCAATGTCCATCTGCAACACAGCCTCAACAAGTGAGGTGTCACTGAGCAAGGTGCAAGCAGTGTTATGTTTTGCTGTAGGAATGAAGATTAACTTGAAATGCTATATATCAGGACTGACTGAATTACTGTAATCATCTGTATGTGATGATAGTTCTATGTCTTGAGATCAATCAAGGTTAATTTTCATATTTTTTGCTTGCTTAACATCTTGTTTTTTTGCTACAATTTGTTATGTATTGGTTCCTTGACCACCTTGAGCATGTAGCTAGCTAGCTCATCTAAAACATACATGCTAGTTGGTGATTCAAGTATATATTGTGGGATCATAGTAGAATCTGCAAGTAGCCAAAGTGGCTTCTCACTTCACTTCTCACTGCATGTTAAGGTGCTTTTTTTTTTTTTTGATAGGCTGTTAAGGTGCTGCTAGAGTTGACAATTTAGATCTCAACGTGTTTTACATGATTCAAACTCATTAATTATGTAATCATACTTTGTATAAAAGTGTCAAATATATTTAAGAGAGAAAAAAAAGAATCTCAACTACGATTTATTGGCTGAGATTCTCAGCCACTTAACAATGGCTAATAAGGTGATGTCAAATCATCGATTAAGACACATACTCGCCCCAATGAATTTGTGGGCACGGAGCGCCTGCCTAGATTCATTTGTCTTTGTTTCTTGATTGAAAATCTCGGCCAATAAATCATGGCTGAGATTCCTAGTATTATATGTTTTAATAATCTTTTCATGTTTGTGTAGTGCCTTAAAAACATGCTCACGAATTAATCTTGTCGTGACACACCCATCATGCACACTTAAGAGTTATAATTGTAAATTAACAATTATGTTTCTTAAGCAAAGATTATTTTATTAATTCAAATCAGACGATAACAAACATGATATGAAATTGCGGGCTTGAAAACTAATTCACCCTAACAAGTATGACAAAGAGACTGAAGAGCAAACTAAGTTATGGTCACTTGGTTCACAGACCAATTTGTAAAAGTAAAAATGATACTACTAAATTGAGCTACAATGGCTAAAATTTACTAAATAATCAAACCGAAGACACTGAAGCCTTCCCCATGAACCTAATTAAATAAGTTGAAGGCATTGAAATCTTTCCCTCCAGTCTAGACATTTGAAAACAATTAAACTTGGAGTTTAAGGCGGTCACGTGAAGAGCTCTTCCACGCCACCACCATATTTTCCATATGATTTGACAGAGAAAGATTTGTTATCTTAACAAGAGAGACCGCAGTTTGGTATATGCAAACCAAAGGGATCACCTTCGATCTGAAAATCAAAAGCAGTTGTAGCCGTATGAAAACCCCTTGGCAAAATTTTGATTTTAGTGCATGTCCGCAAATCTTGCTTGTTCTTTTTATTTGCACCCCTCTAACTGGGTAGAACAAGTAACCAACCGTCATGTCAATAAATTTGATACATTAGTATGCCAAATTAGTAAATTGTCACGTCATGCTTTATGAGTTAAATGAATATGCCTCTTCTGAACTTGACAAAATTTTGACTTTAACTCTTAACCTCAAATTTTGCTTGTTCTGACTCTTGGACTAATAAGTATTTATTTATTTATTTATATATTCTTACCCTTGTAAGTGGTAATCAATTGCCACATCACTATATTGTCATGTAACATTTTTTATTTTTTTCAAGCTAGCATACCACATCAACATGTTAACATTTTTTTATAACAAAAACATACTCCTAACCATTTTGACTAAAATCGTTAATACCCTAAAATAAAAAAATCTTTAAAATTGGTTACATAAAATATCAAACGATTTTCGGGAGGAGGTTGGTATTTATTTGATTTGTTTGTTTATAATGTCTACGTCCACATTTAAAATGTGCATTTGATACTTGGATCTTCATTAATGAGATTTTGACATTTCATCAAAATACTTGTATTCAGCAGGTCTCCCCGTCGTACAAATTCACTTGAATAGATATGTATAAGTGAATTTTAGTAGATATGTATAAGTTAATTTTAGTAGAGTTGAAACTTGAAAATCTCATTAACATATATATTTAAAATAAGTCTTAAAAATAAAATAAAAATACTTTGAAGCGTGCATGAATATGGGGCACGTGCAAGGGCATTAGCGACATTTGATGACGACTCGGGAATGTACTGTAAACGATAGGATTTCTGTAATGTATATATAGAGTCGACTCTTCTCAATTATCATCTTCTTCTTCGTCAAACCTACGCTATATCAAGTCTTTGTTCCCTACAACACAATGACTGTGACGTTGCTGGAAGCCACCATTTCAAGCTTCAACGGTATATTCGATAAGTTCCGATCAGAAGCACCCAAAAACAAGGCCAATCTCATCCTCTTCGTCGCTGACAAAGACCCTTCTACCAATCTCAGTTGGTGCCCTGGTATGTTCCATCCACTGTCAATTTCACTTCAATTAAATCTTTCTTTCCGATCTGCCCATCTCTCATTGAATTTGTTTTCGGGAATCACCCCTTTTGGGTTTGTTCTTCAGTATTATTCTCTTATTAAATAGAATTATTTGCCAATTTTTGTGTTGTTGCAAAATACCTTATCTTCTGATTATACTAAAAGAACTTGAACATGTATTTGTTGTGTACTTGGTGATTAGTTTGCAATTATAGACCATGAGTGTTACATGATCTGTGTAGTCAGTAGAGGCTTATTTTAGAACAATGTATTCTTATGTGTGTGCATTGTGTACAGCTAATGGGTTAGCTGCAATTTGAGTAACTAACTTAAAAATCAGGAAGGTATTAGAATCTTGCATTGTGATTTTTTGAGTATTCTTAAATTCTATATCAAAACAGTAGCGGTATGTGAAGAGGTAAAAAGGGCAGAAATGGATAAAAACTCAAGGGACTGCTACAGTGGTCTCTCCTAATTATCCCCTTTGACTTTGAAGTTGTAAAATAATTACTCTCCCTCCCAAAATGAGGGTCCTCTTTTCTATTTTGAGAATTATTGAGGAGAAGTTAGTTAGTGGGGCATAATTACATTTAAATCCTCATAGACAGACATGTGTTCCGACAAACTCAATGGATGCTAACTAACTCAGAGGACACTCATTTTGGGACAAAAATACAAGACAAACAAGACACGACGGAGGGAGAACTTATAATAGACGGATATTAAGAAAGAAACTTACGAAGAACCTAAATCAGCCACTCTTTGATGATTATAAGTTGGGAATGACTGGTAAATCACTTTTCAGAATATACATGCAATATGCATTTTGTTGATGTTTTGCTTCTTTGCTACTGGAATGTGGAGTTGAATGAGAAGTGGCAACAGTCAAGGTAAAGCAATAGAACTAAAATTGGTAAACATTTCGAAAAAGGATTGGATTTTATGAATGAGATATTGATGTTTATTTGTGTTTATGATGATTGGAAAAGCTCCCATAACTTCTTCTCCATTAACCTGAGAAGAGGGTTTCATGGAGAGCAAGCGTGTTTACCCTTTAGAAAAAAGAGATTTGATAACTCTGCATCTTTGCTTGCCTATTTAGCTGAAAAATAACCGATGTTATGGTTGACATTTAATAACAGATTTTATCTTCAAATAATAGAGGAAGTGTGTGCATTCAGATTACCAATTATTGAGAGTAAAAAAAGGATAGAGAATGTTTAAAAATCTCCTACAAAACCACTAAATATGTCCACTTTTAGCAACCATCCGTTGTTAGAGTTGAATCTGAGCTCATTCTGTCATTACTCATTAGTCTGTACCTGAAACTCTCTACTAAATGCCACCTTTGTTTTCCTTTTGACAGTGTCTAATCATCAGGACATTTGCATTCTTTTGTTGGACTGTGGAATGAATTTTATGTGGGTGGCTTGCCCTTTCTGAATTTGATCTGAAAAGCTTACTCTTGTTGAACCAAACATGGGCTTAGGCACCATTAATGCTATTTAGTGTGCATAATATCATCTCTCATTTTTTCCTCATCTGTGCAGATTGTGTGAGAGCTGAACCGGTGATATATAAGAAGGTGGAAGCAACATCAGATGATGTGGCTCTTCTGACAGTTTATGTTGGAGATAGACCTACATGGAGAAATCCCCAGCATCCACTGAGGGTCGATCCAAAGTTCAAGCTCACTGGAGTTCCCACACTGATCCGCTGGGAGAACGACGAAGTTAAAGGTCGCCTTGAAGACCATGAAGCCCATGTGGAGCGCAAAATCGATGCCCTTATTGCAGGCAAATAAGTTCTATTGTCTCTCTTTTGGAAGTTGATAGGTTACCTTCCTTTCAAGACTGGTTAATAATAATATTGTGGATCAAATAAATTGTTGGTGATATAGATCACACTTTGGTTCGATGTGTCCTCATTCAGATATATGTTATGTGTTCTGTATTGGTTGCTCACCAAAAATTAGGATCAATTCTATTACTTACTGGGGGCCATGAGGTGTTTTTTTTTTTTTTTTTTTTTTGGTTAATTTTTTTTTAGTCCTATG
>JAYMTK010003121.1:0-12715 GCA_036897405.1 Pelargonium myrrhifolium | reverse complement strand
ATACCACACTAACTAACTTCTCCTTAATTTCTCTCAAAATAGAAAGGAGGACACTCATTTTGAGACGGAGGGAGTATTATTTTCGAGAAAGAACATGTGTTTACAAGTAAAAGAGAAGGGAGGAAAAAAAGGAACCAACCATTTTTAGCATGATATTAGTAATAGAAAAAAAAAGACAAAAATGAAAATCCACGTGGTTGTTGTCGTCAACCACGTGTGTGGGGTGTGGCGTCGAATTCTCCTTCTCTCCATTCCCTCCCTTTCTCCTCATCCTCTTCTCTCCCTAGATTCCCTACATTTCTTCGACAATCTCTCTCTCCAATGGCCGAAACCTCCGCTCTCTGCTTCTCTGCTCTCTCTTCTCTTCCTTCCCTTTCTCGTTCCAGAGATTCTCATTCTTCTTCGCACCTCAATCTTTCCTCTTCCCCCAGATTCCCAATTCCCCATCGCCGACCGTCTCGTTTCCTCCGTCTGCTCTCCGCCAGTGCTTCCGGCTCTGGAAATTTCCTCGGCGACGATGACTCCTTCGGTTTCTTGCCTTGGTCCAGCGGAGATGGTGGTGCGTTGTTTACTTCCCGTTTTCGATTTCGGAATTTGTTTTTACTTGTATTTGTTGCAAATTAGTTTTGGGTTTTCTCTTTTTAGCCGTTGTTTGAGCTTCGATTGGGTGAATTATCTCAAAAAATTTGAAATTTGAGGTTGTGAGTGTGAATTTGTACCATTCGTTTTCAGTGATTTGGCTGTTGGAGCTTGGAATTGAGATGCTTTGATCTTGTTTGGACTGAGTTGGATCATGGGTTATAATTATAATTCTGGAATCTTTGGCTTCTGTATGTGAATTATGAATGTGCTCAAGAGTTTAACATGAATTGGCTACAGCCTTTTTAGCCATTATTTGTATTTGGATTGGATGGATATTGATTTCTGAAGTTGGAAATTTTAAGTTGCGAGTGAATTTGTGCTATTAGTTTTCAGTGATTTGGTTGTTGGAGCTTGAAATTGAGCTGATATTATCTTGTTTGGACTGAGTTGGATCATGGGTTATAGTTATAATTCTGGAATCTTTAGCATCTGTATGTGAAATATGAAGGTGTTTAAGAGTTTAAGTCTACAGAAGGGTCTTAGTTGGTACAGTCAGCTCAGCTGTTCAGGTGGATTGAGTAGGTTTTCAAAACGGGCACAATACAAACATTAAAGGTGTGAGCTTTACAGTTGGCTACAAGCAAAGCCTTAAATCCTTGTAATGGTTGAAATGTTGTGTTTCCTTAGCATTTATATGGACTCCCGAATAAGGGTTTTAATGAGGAATTGAGGTTTTATAGGGTTCTGTTGTTGGTGTTCAGCTTGTTTAGGGTTAAAGATGTCCTATGTTTTTGATGTCTGACGAGGCAATGCGACCTTTTGAGTAAGCAGTCTGTGTATCTTAAATTGTCGATTGGAATTCTGTTATAGAGTCCAATGTATGTGTTACTGGATAATGCAGAAGAAACTTGTACCGAAAAGAAAAATATTCAGAGAACAAACCAGATTTCGGTGCTGCAAAGGGTAAACTAATTTTATGTGTACAGTAACTATATTTAATATTAACCTGCAATTTTGTATTCGTTTGATGATTGATAGAATCTTTGCATGTTCTGCACAAGCGTATGTTGTTTGTTGTGGAACTTTCAGGTTTCAATGGCAGTTCCACTTAATGTGGGATCATTTGGTTGGCATAGTAGTTTAAAACAACATAGAAATTCCAGTCTATCTTTACTAACACGAATGTAGCGAACTTTGTTCTTTCTTGTCAGATGACTATTTTTTATTTGTTCGCCAAGAATATCTTGTAACTTAAAATATATTCCATTCCCATGCACAAAAACTACATTTACAACAAGGGTATTGTGCTTAGCTTAATGTGGGTCGGACATGTACATTGTAGTGGGATTACTAGTGATCCCACTAGGAAATGTGTTAGGATTTAGGATTCAGTTAGGAGAAACAAAATGAGTAGGGATAAGCCTAACTTAAGAAGGAAAGGAGTAGTGAGGAATGCCATGATAATGCTTAGCTTCACAGAGGAGATAATTTTAGATAGGATGGGCTTGAGGAGAAAATTACAAATAGAGGATTGAGATGGCTTTTGTTGAATGTGTTTGCAGGTATTGAATGGGTTTCTGAAGAGAGAATCACATTGTTCACCTCTGATGGACTTGTTCAGATTGGTGGCTCCATGGTCCCTCGACGTGTTAGTTCATCAGACGTATGCATTTTAATAGTCATTTTTCATGTCTTCTAGCTGAAGTACTAAATTATGTAAAATTCAAGCGGGCAAATAGATCAATTCAAAAATATTAATTTCATGTTTTCTAAGAATTCTTTATAGTATGATTTTTGGTTCCAAGAGAACTATTTTCTCAGTTTTTTACAGCACTTATAGTTTATAGAAAACAATGAGATATCTATCTGCCTTTTAGCTGGTATAGTTTTTCCTTTGTGTTATGATTTTTCTATTTTAAATCATGTTCTCCAAGTTTATCAGTTAAATTCATTTGGATAATTGACAGAAGAAGCAAGGGAGATCAAGGACTTCTAAGAGATTTCAACGGTTTCAAGAGAGTGATTACATGGATCCAAACCAGGTCCTGTGTCTAGGTGCATTATTTGACATTGCAGCAACAAATGTAAGCATTGTCTGTGCTGTTCCTAAGCCATGCTTTGATTTCTATGGCACTAATTATGCTTGTGGTAAATGGTTGTTCTAGGGACTTGATATGGGCAGACGACTTTGTATATTTGGGTTTTGCCGTTCTATTGAAATGCTAAGTGATGTGATTGAAGACACTGTTTTGGAGCATGGTGGGGAGGTAGGCCATGTTTTGTGCACATGCATTTAGGGAACATTTTACTTTTCCAATTCTTTTCGTTTTGGCCTTATTGTTTTATACTCCCTAGTACCAAAATGAGCGTCCTTTTTCGTTTTAAGAGGCCAGTATATTCAAGAATTACCAATAATACCCTCTATTAAGTTAGCTAGAACTCCCTGAGTTTGTTACGAACAAATGGATATGAGGTATACATGGGGAAATGTCCAACACTCTCTTCTCCTTAATCTTTTCCCCAAAAGAAAAAAGAAAACAAGACACTCATTTGGGGACGGAGGGAGTAGTAAAGTTATTGAAATTTTGCACAACAGCATGCATCTTCTCGTAGGTACACTAGAAGATGTTTTTAATTGGAAAGAGATGGGTTCTAAAGCAGTCACCAACATTGCCCAGAATAATTTGCGGTCCTCGATTTGAACTTTGAATACCTAGCATACTTTACCAGACAAATGCAAATGAGGGTACAGGGGGAAATGTTCAACTCTCACATATATTTTTATTTTATTTTTCTGAAAAAGGAATACAAGACACTCATTTGGAGACTGAGGGAGTAGTAGAATTTCTGAAATTTGGCACAAGACTTGCATCTTCTGCTAAGTACGCTAAAAGATATTTTTGGTTGGAAAAGATATGGTTCTAAAGCAGCCACCAACATTGCCAAGAATAATTTGCGGTCCTTGATTTGAACTTTGAATGCCTAGCATACTTTACAAGACAAATGCATATGGGGTACATTGGGAAATGTCCAACACTCACTTGTCCTTGATTTTTTTTTTCCCCGAACAAAGGATACCAGACACTCATTTGGTGATGGAGAGAGTAGTAAAATGATTGGAATTTTGTGCAAAAGCACGCATCTTCTGCTAGGTACGGCATGATGTGATTTTGGTTGGAGAAGAGATGGTTCTAAAGCAACTACCAAGAGTGCCAAGAATAATTTCCGGTCCACGATTTGAACTTTGAACGCCCAACATACTTTACCTACTTATACAATAGGATAGTCACTCTGGATTCATGTTTTTGTTAATTTTTTTGAAGAGCTTCATCATTGATCATAGAACACGAAATCAGAAGATGTATCTCACTTTTCACCGGCGACCGTTCTTTGAGTCATCTTAGCAGCCTATCTTCTCTATTTGGCATAGTTCAAAAACATCTTCCACAAATGTACTTGTACATAGTTGACCATTCGAAATCTTAAGAAATGATGGCTCACTTCCATACCGATCTTGTCTTAGCTTGATTTTGAAATGTCCGGTCTCTCAATCTTAGGCATGTGCTTTTGAGCCATGATCGTAACCTTGTGTCTGCTCTGCTCCAGGTTGTTGCAGCAGAGAAGGCAAGCAGCGGTGGTCTCAACGAAAGGTTAACCATGACAGTCGCTGTGCCCTTACTTTGGGGAGTCCCTCCCGCCTCCGAAACACTTCACCTTGCAGTTCAGAGCGGCGGAGGGATTGTAGACAAGATCTACTGGCAATGGGACTTCTTGTAAGTAATTCTTGTAACGGTAGATATTTGTGCATTCTGTAATCTGTACATATAATCATTCTGTTCCTATGTACAAAACATACCCAACATATCGAACATCATCGAATGTTCATGTATCAATCATTGATCACATCAAAATTTAAGCATTGACTTTGTAAACAAACTCATAATTCACATGTTCTTGTTGTTACATTTGGTTTTGGTTTTTTGAATTCTGAAAGTTTGTCAAATGTCAATTGTCAGTGCTTTCATTTTCTGGGTTATTGTGTTTGATTCCATATATTGAATATTAGGTGTCTTGTGGATGTAAAATTGAAGAAGATTGGACATTATTGGGTTTTCACTTTTTTGTGTTCTTCATGAAAATGGAGTCAGCATCACACTAATGAGTAATGACTCATTTGAAAGTGAAAGTGATCTAATTTTAATAATGTTTTGCTTCTTTGACACCCAAATCCAACAAATGTCTCTTGCTCTTGGTTGACAATTAATATTATTATCTTTTATGGAGGGAATGTGTAAATTTGAACATAATTGCCCTTTTTATTTGAACTGCCTAACATTTTTACATATCTTTATACACATTATATTTTAAATTATCTTTTATCTCAATTATGTCAAAATAAATTCAAGAAAAATCATACTTAGATTTTGTACAAAATATTGTTTAAGTTGTCTCAATGTACGTGTTAGAATATATTTCCTACGTTTTATTATTTAAAACTAACTTTCAACTAATAGAAACCTTAATGTTCATATTACAACAACATACTCTTTAATTTTTGGGGCAAAGCATTCAATTCATGAAAGATATTGTACTCACAACGCTTTTGATGCGACTTATATGTGTTGCGCTAATTGGTTTGTCATTTTGTACAAATATTTTTTGTATAAAATATGGAGTAATATGAGCATCAGTTGACTGATATAATTTCATATCAGTTGGATTAATAAGGTGATGACACCTCATTTAAAATCACGGATCCTGACGGGTCGCTCCGCTCTCACAAATTCACTTGGGTGGGTATAAGTGAAATTTAATGAGGTGTCGTAATCTTATTGACTTAGTTAAATTACAATTGATATAAAATTATATTAGTTAACTGATACACATTTTACTCTAAAATATGATGATGTTTAAAATAAATGTGATTCATGAAATGGGTCTTAATTAATTTTAAAACGTGTTAAAACAACATATTTAAATAGAGCACTTTTGAGATTAATGCATGAACTTTGGTGCAAATCTAACCTAATTTTGTAATGATTATCATAATTAATTATAATGGGTTTGAAGATTAGGAAACAGCCGTCAAGAAGGATTTTTGTTAATTATAATGGAATTTGATTTTGTGCCCTAATGATGATCTATGTTGGAAAAAAAGCTTAGATGCCATGTCTTTGTCCTCCAATTTCCACACAATCCTTGATATAACAAAATAAAGCTAAGTGGAATTCAATGGTGGCTCTAAATTAGTCTTCAAAGTTCACAATTTCTTCTAAGCAATAGTTAAAAGTTGTTAAAAGAATTTCTATTATAAAATATAAAATTCGATGTCACTTAATATGCTGTTCAATCTACAAATACCAAATAATTCGTTTAACAAGAAAAATAGAGTAACAATTTGATGATATTTTTCGGCTCCTCCTCGACTATAAAGTTTGTCTCGAATTGGTATTTAAATTGATTTTTGTTCTAATTTGATACTCAAAAAATATTTAGTGCATAATTGAATTAGGTACTATAAAAAAAAAAAAGTTGAAAACCAAAATAAAACAATATTTTTGGAGTGATATACATACACCACATTATTATTTGCTGATAATTGATTTTGTACCTTTCGTTTTTTTCCATTTTCATACATAAATATGATAATAATAAAAAATTGGGTGGTAGCCACAATATTATATATATAAATAAAATAATCTTTGTCCAAATTAAAGTAGCAAAATGTATGATGTGAAATTTAAAGGCTCATTTGAATTTTTATTATTTGAGATAGTAACATACGTAACTATCGATAATATATAGTAGTAATTGATTAAGACAGTGTTTATTTGTTGAAAATATGGTAACTATGTGCCAAAAAGTCTGCTAATTTTTTTTATGAATTGGTAGGTACCACACCTTTTGACCTTTTAACACTCCACTAGAAAAGACATTTGTAGATAACAAATAAATATAAATTGATAAATATTATTTTAAAAAAAATTATTTTGGTCCTTCATTTAGGTAAAATTGTTCAAATTTAGTTCTAAACTATGTTATATTGTTTTGAATTAATATTATTCATTCATTTTTATTGCCGTCAAATACAACGAAGTGATAATTTTTGTTAACATGACGATCACGTGGTACTTATTTTAAATAAATTTGTTAATATGATTAATTTGGTATAAAATTGTATAATTGAATGACATGATTACTTTTGTTTAATATGTTCTATCAATTATACAGATTTGTTACAAATTAAATAATCTCATATGCTACTTTATAGTTAACTTAAGCGTCACAAAGTTATCACTTAACAATTTCCTTTTTTTTTTTATAAAAAAAAGTTGTCACGCTTGTCTTATTTGACGACATTGTGATGGATCAAACCAATCTCATAACAAAATAACATAATTGAATCGAATATGAATAATATAAATTGCTTGGGGGTCAATTAAAACAAAAATTAAATTAAATACCGCTCCAAAATAACATAAATAGTTGAGCTAGGGACCTAAATAAAAGTAAAACTTTTTTTTTTTGCCCCAGCTAGCTCTAAAATAAATAGAGATTATTTTATGAGTAATATGGACATAAGTTGATTGATATAAATTTATATCAATTGCACTAATAAGGTGATGACACCTCATTTAAAATCATGTATCCGGACGGGTCGCTTCGCTCTCACATATTCACTTGGGTGGGTATAAGTGAAATTTAATAAAGTATCATCACCAGAGACAGATGCATGAAGGAGACTGTGGGAGCTATTGTCCCTACTAAATTTTTTTTTTTTTGAAAATTTATCATGTACCTTTATTATTTTTTCGTTTTCATCCCTACTAATTTTTAAGTTTTGCTCCCACTGAAATATTATTTTTTCAGTATGTCCTGTCAATTTATAGCATTTTTTCTATTGCCCTATAATTTTGCCCCCACTGAGCAAGTATTTTGGATCTATCCTGATCATCACTTTATTAACTTAGTTAAGTTGTAACTAATATAAAATTGTATCAATTAACTGATATACATTTTACTCTTATTTTATGATCCAACTCACAAAATGCCTAGCTATAGCTGGCAGACCCCATTTGACTAATCCAAAAGGCCTAGAAGCAAACAAAATTGGTGAAGAGGTCAATGCATTTATCTTTCAAATCCATTGCTTTCTGTTCTTCCTTCAATATACTTATTTATTTAATTAATTAATCTTTATTCTTACTTTATTTAATAATAAATAAATAAAAACAGGAAAACCAATCAACCAATTGTATGAATTATGTGTTCAAAACATCATCATCCCAAAAATATTACATTTTTGCATCCCCTGTGGACTCATAGCTGTTCATTCATGTCGCAATCCGATACACGATGCAAAATTAGTATATTTGTGCGCACACGTTATGTAATCGTGTTGGAGAACCCGGCCAACACGTTTAGTTATCCTGTCGTGTTCGTGTTGAACCTACTTAA
This sequence comes from Pelargonium myrrhifolium, assembly GCA_036897405.1. Lineage (NCBI taxonomy): Eukaryota > Viridiplantae > Streptophyta > Magnoliopsida > Geraniales > Geraniaceae > Pelargonium > Pelargonium myrrhifolium. The sequence goes on along the minus strand of JAYMTK010003121.1, from coordinate 4,675 downwards.
CAAACACACATGATTAGTTAGTTGTTTTAATTATAATATGCACAACACACACTTAAGATATTTGTAAATTAATCCTAATAATGTGTCAAATATGTTGGTTCTATCTTGCGTATTGTGTTGAATAGTGTTCGTATTAAATCGTGCTTTCAACAAGATATGAACATCACACGCATGTATGAATTGTCGGCGTATGTTATTTTGCAATATATTTATAAAATATCTTGTCCCCTTGTTGAAGTTGGACTTGTTTATATCATGTGATTTATTTTTCCTATTCAAAATGCTATGATCAATTATTGCATCTTTTTCTCTAACTTGTAGCTCTTATATATGTCATGCCATTGATCATCAACCACTAATGTTTTTGGATGGGATGGTAATCCAATTGACATGCTTATTTAATTAATAACATTATAAATTAAATACATGTTTACCTTAAAATAATGCTCTAGTGTACAAACTAATTGTACAAAATATTACCAGTCAACATAAAAATATAATTAAGCATTAATTAGTAGTAAAATATTACTACTTGATCGCGATATTGCCATAATATATAGATGCCTAGCTAGTTAATTTTCTTTGCTATATATATATATAATAATATCATTTTTATTTAAAAAAGACCGTAAATCTAGAACTGATAGTTTAAATCTAAATTTATTCTATGTTAGCATCCAAAACTTAATTCGAACATATAAATTTGTTCATTTTATACTGGAAATCTGAATTTTAAGTATCCAATTCAATCAAAAAATATGATATATATAGTAATTTGAAGTTCAAATCACATACTCTACAAAAATCCAAGTTCTGATCAGCTCATACCCAGACATCTTCTATAAATTACCAAGATACTTATCATTATCATTCAGATTTAGATACATAAAATGACAAACACTAAACACAATTAACAAAGACTACACTAGCTAGTGCACATAAACATATAATTCGATAACAAATATTTCTTTTGTCTCGGGAAATTAAAATTAATTACAGTACAATAATATATATCTAAAATAATGCAGCATGTGGGCTGCTACTAGGAACTAGCTAGGTTTTAAAATTCAAGTTTCTTGTACTTGAAAAATAGATTCAATCATCACATGAGCTTCTCTCCTCAGAGACCTCAAACAGTACTAAACCTTCATCATTTCCCAAAAAAAGACCCATCACAGAAACCACAACAACAGATAGATGAAGCTTTTTACTATGTACTGTCAAAAGAGTCACTTCCTTCCAAAATCATCATTTGCTGAATCTTGAGACCATTCCTCTCAAAATCTTCATGACTTGAGACAACAAGTAAATCAGTCAAGATTTGTCTTCACATGTCCAACAAAAAATTACTATTGTTGCTGTTGCTAATCAGCTCCTTGATCTCCTCAAGACCATAGTGATCCAACAATGGATTGGTGTTGTTGATCATAGTTTCTGTTCCTCCCCATAAAATTTGTTGTCCATGTGAAGCAGCTTCATGAGAGCTTGCATTGTAGAGGGTATTATTGTAATTGTTGTTGTTGTAGATATGGTCCATTTGGCTTCCATCAGAGGAGCTACTGGTAGTGCTGACTAGATTGTTGTTCATGTAGAAAGTGTTGGATTGATCAAGATCAAGAGTAGTAGTACTGGGGGTTTCAGGGGCAGAAGTGTAATTGTTAGTGTGATATGGTGAGTAAGGTTGGTGGAGAAAAGATGAGAAGGTGGTGTTTGGTGGTTTTCTGATGTGAGAAGATGGAGAGGAAGTGGTGGTTGTGGCCATGATGAGCTTCTTCTTCAGCTTGGTGTTCCAGTAGTTCTTGATATCATTGTCAGTCCTTCCTGGCAACTGAGCTGCTATTATTGACCACCTATATATATATATATATATATATATGTATATGTTAGTTTATATATTTAAATGAACTTGTTGATCTTTCATGCAGATCTTCAACACTATATTCTACAAAGGAGCACATTCTAAGAACATGCAACCTTTTTTTCCTAGTGAATATTAATAATCTCCACTCATCACACACAAAGACATTATCAAAAGAGACGAATTACACGTCAGGGGATTAGTAGCATCTCACTGTCTAGCGTCTAACACGTTGACTAGTTGATTCACAAATCCACAGACAATAAAACCAGTGGCGGAGCCAGGATTTTGCTCGAGAGAGGAAAAAAAGATTTATTTTTTAGTGAGAGGATAGCGTCTTTGTTACTTGTTTACGACACTTTTGATGAAATAGTAAGATTTCATGCAAATATGAGCTCTTGCCTGTTACGGCCGTTCCTTAGCTCTGTCATCGTAAGAAACTAACTAAATCGAGACAGTATGTTAAAAAAAGAAAGTAATTACAAGAATCACCTGCTTCCAATGGTGGCAAAGAGGGTGCAGATGATCCTGTCTTCATCATCAGAAAACTCTCCATGCTTAATGTTGGGTCTCAGATAGTTTAGCCATCTCAATCTGCAGCTTTTCCCACATCTCCTCAGACCTGTTTTTATTTTTCAAAAGAAAAAAGTTGTATTAACAAAGAGAGAGCTATGTACAATATTGAAAGATATTGATAATAAAGATCATTAATTACCAGCTTTTTGAGGAAGAGCAATCCAGTTTCCACCAGTGCCATTCTTGTCAATATAGTCCTTGAGCTTAGCATCTTCTTCAGGAGACCAAGGCCCTCTCTTCACATTAGCTTTGTCACAACAAGGAGCTCTTCCCATATCTCTATCTCTCTGATCTTTGGCTATCTATGGAAAAGAAAATATGGGTTTTGAAGAGGAAGTGGAGGAGAAAAAAGGGTTGCTCAAAAGTTTTCTACTTTGGTACTTTGTTGAGAGATTGAGAATAAAGAAAGAGGGACATCAATCAAAGGGTGTATTGACATGTATATATATATTTGAATTGAAAGAGAGAGAAAGAGAAAGAAGTCAAAGGAGAGGGGCTTGCTATTTTCAATCATCATATCTTTTATTTTGAGAAGTTTCCAACATAATTAAAATTATATACATACATATATATATATATGTATGCAATCCCATCTGCAACAGAAACAAGCTACACCTTACCTATAATGCCTTTTCTTCAATCCCATATTCCATAGCTATCTCTCTCAAAAGAATCCAAAGTTTCTTCATTAGTATATGTTTGTGTATATATTTGTCAATGGTGGCCTATATTTTCCAAGCCATCTTCAACCTCATTGGCCTAACTCTTCTGGGTTTTTTGTGGTCCAATTGGATCCTCATTATATATATGGTTTTCTTGCATAGTTGCATACACATTCAAATAGGCATAAGTTTTGTGTACAGTATATATTTGGCATTCATCAACTATAGTGCATTTTTAAGTACCCGAAATCTCAACCATGATTTATTGGGTAAGATTCTCAGCCATGATTTTATAGCGCCCGCGTCCATAAATTCATTGAGGCGAGTATGAGTGTTAATCGGTGATGTAACATCACCTCATTGACCATTATTTAGTGACTAAGAGTTTCAGCCATATCATGACTGATCATATTCTTTTTCTCATGCATTTTTTGCGATTTTTGGTGAAGGTGAAATAAGTCTCACATTGGATAAGTATGAAAGAAACTAACTACATGTAATAATACAAGTGAAATCATACAAGTCATTATGTGTAATCATCAATTATTGAAATTTAACATTGTATTAGTCTATCAAGTTAATTGTGATATAAGCATTGACCCAAGAGTATTCGTTTATGTTGTCTTCCATGTTTGCAGTGGCATACGTGAGAAAGAAAAATACCTATACGTGAGGGATGGGAGAATGCTGATTATAAGACCCCCGATATAAATTTTAGTATGAGAACCCAAAATATTATATGTAATCTTCTTTTTTTTAGCGTAAAAAGAGATATTTGTATTGACGGCTTTCAGCCTGAATCAACTGGCATACAATCGGAGGGCATTCACCTCTACCTCATATTCCTTTTCTTACAATACCACACCCAGACCAAGCCAAGTTATGCGCTACTCTATTTGCATCTCGTCTAATACAAACCAAATTTAGACAAGTCATAGAGTCACAAATATCACACCATACGAGCTCCTATAAACTACTTGAGACAGAACATCCCGTACCATAGTCAACGCATCGCTTTCCACTATTACTCTCGCCCAGCTTTCCCGTCAGACCCACTGCAGCGCCTCCGTCTCCCGGAGGGCCATGGCTTCCGTCGTTCGGGCTTCTGTCACCATCTAGTCCCACCGGCTCCATCTGCCACCCAATCACCTCCCCTTACTATCCCTCGATGCCCACCCCTTCGCCACACCATCTCTTCCCCCAAACATAGATGCATCTGCATTGACCTTTACCCCAACCTGTTTTCGGTTTGGCCCATCCCCGAGAATTCCTTTGCTCGATCCCCGATCCCCCACCCCCTCCTTGCGCCAACATTCTCGGGACGTTAACCTCTGTTGCCACCTTCCACCCTTCCCGAGTTTCATTTTTCATCCGCTCCACAGCCTCCACCTCCAACCTCGTCTCCTGCCAGTACAATAAATTAATTCCTCCTTCTCCATAGAGCCCAATCGGCGTACAACCTCTTCCCCAAGACCTGTTTTAAGAGGTTCTTCACGACCCAGCTAATCCAATCCCAAAGTGAATGATACCCTAGCGCACTTCCCTCCAAACCCAATATATGTAATCTATTATTGAAATT
>JAYMTK010003120.1:0-12717 GCA_036897405.1 Pelargonium myrrhifolium | reverse complement strand
CGGATTTGGAGGTAGTAGCAGTGGGGGCGTGTCGTGCCCGCCTGGGTTCCTGGAAGATTTTTTCAAGGACTCTGATTATGATAGCTTGGATCCAATATTGAAGCAATTGTATGAGGACTTGAGAGGAAGTGTGCTCAAGGTTTCAGCTCTTGGGAATTTTCAGCAGCCATTGAGGGCTCTGTTGTTTTTGGTTAGTTTTCCCATTGGAGCCAAGTCCTTGGTGAATCACCTTTGGTGGATTCCTAAAGGTGTGTACTTGAATGGGCGTGTTATTGAGATGACCAGCATTTTAGGTCCCTTTTTCCATGTTAGTGCTCTGCCTGATCATACTATTTTCAAGAGCGAGCCAGAAGTGGGGTGAGTGGAAATTCTTTTCACCTCTGGCTTGCAATTCTATATCTGTATTGTGCATATGTTTCATTTGGTATTTTAATTTTGTTCATACAATGTTAAATTCATTCTCATGATTCATCAGCAAGGCAGAGACTCCTTTGAACCAAATCTAATGCAAATGCTTTGATCGGGTGGGTTCTTGTAAATGACTAGATGGGTCATGTACATGTTCAGTCATTCAAATAGTATGTTGGCAGTAATAATGTGCAAGGTGACTGGTTGGGTAGCAAACTAGCAATCCTTGCTAATCCTTTTATATCTTTTGTAAAAAAAGGTTAGCCTTTTTTTGGTAATAACGACCTAAACAACCATAAATCCCTATGAATTGGTTGACGAAAAATAGTTAAATAGGAAGTTCAGTTGATTACATAAATAGGAAGGATACAACACTGAAATCAATCTTGAACTTTCAGATCAAAGAAAGGTAATGACATTCCTTTGAACAAGTTGGAGGTGAATATTCGTAAAATTGCTTTACAAAAACAAACTCCATTTTGCTTGTTGAGAACCATGTTACATCTTCAACTTTTAAACCAAGAGTGTGCTCTTAGTTATAGTTCTACAAAAACTCAATTAACCACCTTAGAGCAATTGATAGAACCATTGCATACTTGGTGGATGTTGCCTCAGTAGTTTTTGTTAACTTTTTATATTCGCCCAGTGAGGTAGCATCAACAGGCAAATGTGTTGTGCGTCTTTCATATGCCATCTTCTTTGAGATATGGTACTTCACAACTGAAACTAAGGATATCTTGGTATGTGCTTGTATTTGTATGGTAGTTTGGTTTGGGTTGTCATAGTCATATTTGTCTTATAACTTTGAAGCTAGTTGCTTAACTTGTTTGTAGATTTGGGATATGATTTTAATCCTATGGAACGAAGTTTACTTTGCTTGTCCTTCACTGTATGAATCTTTTACATTGCTCATTTGGGGATTGCATAGACGATTGATTTGATTCCTCATGGGAGGTGGGATAAGTTCAAGAGCTATTGTTGGAGGAACTTAACTATAGAAATTCCTTAGGGTCAAGATAGTTATTGCAAAGGAGACAACTACTGTTTCTGAGTTTTTATTTATTTTATTATTATGGACCGTGTGCAAAATCCCTTTTCATTTCCTTTTGATGCAGTTCTTATAGTAAATTTTTGAAAAAATTCATCTATGCTGGATTACATCCTTGTCTAAGTACTATTGACCCGTTTTTAATGTAACCTATTGTTTGATTGTTCAAAAAACCAGACAGCAATGTTTCTCAGATGCCTCAACTCGTCGACCTGCTGATTTATTATCGTCATTTACCACAATTAAAACAGTCATGAATAACTTGCATGATGGCTTAGCAGAAGTTCTCCTCTCTCTCCTTAAAAATACTGACACCCGTGTGAATGTTCTTGAGTATCTTGCGGAGCTGATCAATAGAAACTCCTCAAGGGCTCATATACAGGTGATTATTTTCCTGATCACATCATTTCTGAAGTTGTCTCAATGTATGGAATTAATTGCTAAATATCAATTAAATTCTTTTTCATTGTCATTTCTTTTATATTGCAAAAAAGGTTTCCAAGCTATAGTTGTCAGCTATCCCTTGGATGAGATTATCTTCTACTAATAGTGTATAAATTTTCTTCTTTCTAAATTTTAGTTCTATATTACACACTTTTTAATTTTTTTATTTATATTTATCCCAGGTTGATCCTATATCTTGTGCCAGTTCTGGCATGTTTGTCAATCTAAGTGCAGTCATGCTTCGGCTCAGTGAGCCATTTCTAGATGCTAATTTAACAAAGAGAGATAAAATTGATCCGAAATATGTATTTCACAGTAATCGTTTGGATTTGAGGTGAGGAATTCTTTCAAATGGTTGCTGTTTATTGTCTTTCTATTGATGTCCTACTTCGTTCCTAATTATTGCTTGTTAATTTATGCCAGAGGACTGACTGCATTACATGCATCATCAGAAGAAGTTGCTGAATGGCTAAATAAAGAAAATCCTGGTAGAACCAACAATTCTAGTGATAGTGCAAATTTGCTACATTCTCAAGAAGCATCCAGTTCTGGCAGTAATACTTCTGGTCCTTCTCTCCTACAGAATACCAACTCAGTATCAAGTAGCAGTGAAAAGACCAAGTATCCTTTTATTTGTGAATGCTTCTTTATGACTGCCCGGGTGCTTAACTTGGGCTTGTTAAAAGCATTTTCAGACTTTAAGCATTTAGTACAGGTAATATGTGCATGCTTTGTGAGTCTTTTCTCTGCTTTTAATTGTTAGGTATATGTATGTTTAAGTTAGGAACTTAGGTTAATGTGTATCCCATTCTATGAACTGTGGCTTTTTATGAGTTTTCTTTTATTTTCTTGACTGGTTGTTGGAAAATGTTAATATTTCTTTCTGATTTTCTATTTAGGACATTTCAAGGTCCGAAGAGGCTCTTTCAACCTTTAAAGCCGTGCAAGGGCAATCTCCATCGCCACAACTGGCGCTGGATATAGCACGCCTTGAGAAAGAAATAGAGCTTTATTCACAGGAGAAGCTTTGTTATGAAGCACAGATATTGAGGGTATATAAGCTCTCTCTATCTCTCTCAACATGTACATGCATATATATCGAGGGAGTTTCTAAGTGTAGGATTTAATTTCTGTTGTGGTGTTATGGCATGAAGGATTTATTGTTTAATTGTGATGTTGTGGAATGTTATTGCCACTCTCATTTGATTGCTGGCAAGTGGCAACTAATCATTGTGGTTTTGTCAACATATCAGTGAAACTGTGAATGATCCTTCTTGTTACTTGGGGATCTTGTTTTCTTCTCTTTATCTTGTCAAGATATTTGCTGAAGGATACCCAGTTGTCTTGGCCATTTTTCTCCTCTTGAAGGATATATAGCTCTGGCCATGTTGAAACCTTGTCTTCAAAATAGAAAAAAGTTCCTATTAAGTCCTAATTCATTCTGTAGTGATATGCTATTTGAGTTTGTATAAGCACACACCCGATCTCTGTTTTGGTTATTCTTTGAAGGACGGGGACCTTATCCAGCGCGCACTGTCTTTCTACCGGTTAATGATGGTGTGGCTAGTTGGCTTGGTTGGTGGATTCAGAATGCCTTTGCCAGAAACTTGCCCAATGGAATTTGCTTGTATGCCTGAGCATTTTGTTGAGGATGCCTTGGAATTGCTTATATTTGCTTCTCGTATTCCAAAAGCTTTGGATGGGGTTTTGCTGGTAGGAGCCGAAAGCTAGATCCGAATTTATGTTCACTGCTCCTTAGTTCTTCTCCATTAGTAATATGTGTTTTTCTTCATTGATTCTTTCTTGACAGGATGATTATATGAACTTCATTATCATGTTTATGGGAAGCCCAAACTTCATCAGGAACCCCTATCTAAGAGCTAAGATGGTGGAAGTTCTTAACTGCTGGATGCCTCGCAGAAGGTAAGTTTATCTCCTTTATTCAGCTAAGGAGATTATGTTATCCAAAGATTATGAAGCTGAATAATTAGGTTATAACTACATTATTTATATTCTGAGTGCAGTGGTTCATCTGCTACAGCCACTTTATTTGAAGGGCACCAACTGTCTCTTGAGTATCTTGTGAGGAATCTCTTGAAGCTTTATGTAGACATAGAGTTCACTGGTTCCCACACACAGGTAATTCCCGCTATAATTCTGATGCGCTTTTCTTTTAGGAACAAGCTTGTTCAATAGCTAGTTTGATCATAGTCAGGAGCTTCCGGGATTTGCTAATTTACCTATGTGTTGCAGACTGGATCTTGTAATCACAATTGTATTTTGTTTGCAATATGAAATAGTCAAATATGTGTTCCTGATCAAATTGTGAAGAGAATAGCCCCATAGGTACATACCTGGCATCGGCAATTAAAATTACTATTTTAAGTTTCCAGACATTGAGTCATTACTGCTATTGATCCAAGGAAAAGCCTAAAATGGCAGAGAGAAATTTCAAACGCCCAAAGTGAAAAATAATATATATTCTGTCTATTTTGTAAACTACTCATAGAAATGGGCAGAACAATAATTTATAATCAGATTAGAGTTTGTTTAATTAAATTATAGTTGGTGGATGGTGCTTTGATAGTAATTATAAAAAATATATGACATTGGAAAAATAGGTTCATTGAATGTACATGTATCATGTTATATTAGCTGGCAACCCACAAGAAAGTACAAACACTGAGTTAATCAAAGAGACTAGCCACTTCTATCATACTCCATGCTGACACTAGTGACTTCTTTCCGTTCCTGTTCAGTTTCCTGGTAACTAATTCATGGATAGTTCGGTCAATCGTGGTGGTCCGGGTTATATAACAATCTCTTCTTATGTACACTATATACATGCAATCTAGATAGCGTTCCCGCTTGTTTATTCGTTTTAAAATATTCCGACAACTGATTTGGATTGTGTTTCCTCCCATTTCTTGAAATAAACAAGATGTCTTCCATAACTCATTCCTTCAAACTGTGCCTACTGCCAATTAAAGGAAATGCATAACGCCAATATTGCATGAGAAAGTACTTGTGAAATGGTCCTCCCATTTCTTCAAAGGTTATTTACTTTTCTGAGATAAAAACATTCCATGAGCATGATGACTTATATAACAATTCCGCATTTGAAGGGGCAAATCTTAACATAATTGCATTCACTGAGATTAAGTTGATTTTCAATATCATATTCTCTGAAGGACGTGCAGCTAATTGGCCAGTTTTGTCTTCTTTCCTTGTTCAGTTCTACGACAAGTTCAACATCCGTCATAATATTGCAGAGCTCCTTGAATACCTGTGGCAGGTTCCCAGCCACCGTAATGCATGGAGACAGGTGAAGTTACCGTACAAAGATACTGAATTCTTATGTGCTTTTCTTAAGCGGAATGTTATTCCTATATCCTGTCCAGTCTTTTTTTTATTTTAAAAATAAATAAATAAATTTTATGTTCCGACACAGATTGCTAAAGAAGAGGAGAAGGGTGTCTATTTGAATTTCTTAAATTTCCTGATCAATGATAGCATATATCTTCTTGATGAAAGTCTGAACAAGATTCTTGAACTCAAAGAATTAGAGGCTGAGATGTCAAACACTGCTGAATGGGAGCGAAGACCAGCACAAGAGAGGCAGGAGAGAACTCGACTTTTCCACTCCCAAGAAAATGTCAGCAAACTCTCTCTGTACGCATCCATTCATGTTTGTTGTTATTAGCTAATCAAATGAATATTACTGGCTATTTTCAGATCATCCGGATTGATATGAAGTTGGCTAATGAAGATGTAACCATGTTAGCATTTACTTCAGAGCAGATTACATCTCCTTTTCTACTTCCTGAGATGGTAAATATTTTTCTTCTTTCCTTCCCACCTATACTATACATGCTGTCATTTAGACATGATAGTTTTGGGCTGCTAATTTATTTGTGTGATGTATCTGGCTTTATTTAAACAGGTTGATAGGGTGGCCAGCATGCTGAACTACTTTCTATTGCAACTTGTGGGTCCCCAAAGAAAATCTCTCACTCTGAAAGACCCTGAAAAGTATGAATTCCGTCCAAAACAGTTGCTTAAGCAGGTTGGAGTTTCTGCTCTCCCTTGTCATGAAACCTTCACTTAATGAATATAGGATTCCAATGGGTTTAACCATTATTTAGTTAGGATATAAGCATGCTTTCTTCTTGTTGTTTGATTGTTCTGAGTTTATTACTTATTTTGAAGATCGTCCACATATACGTCCATCTTGCAAGGGGTGATTCAGAAAACATTTTCCCAGCTGCCATCTCTAAGGATGGTCGATCATACAACGAACAGGTAATTCAGCTATGCGCCGAAACTATGAGAGGCTTTCCTTGCTCGTTATTATGTTAATCAGACAATTAACATTATTTGTTTTCGTTCACTTGAGAATACTATGGTCATCAAAATTCAAAACTGACTAGCCAATCATGCTCCAGTTGTTTAGCTCTGCAGCAGATGTCCTGAGAAGAATTGGTGAGGATGGAAGGGTTATACAGGAATTTGTTGAGCTTGGTGCAAAAGCCAAAGTTGCGGCTTCAGAGGCAATGGATACTGAAGAAGCTCTTGGAGAGATACCAGATGAATTCCTTGACCCAATCCAAGTATGTAAATTAGACCTATCCAATCTTTCTTATCCAAAAATGAAATGCCAAAGAAATGCTGACCATGTAAATTGATTTGTTGCAGTACACATTGATGAAGGATCCTGTTATCTTACCATCTTCAAGAATCACAGTAGACCGACCAGTCATTCAAAGACATCTTCTTAGTGATACTGTAAATATTATCTTGCAACTAATTTTACGATTAAATCTTATGATAGCTAGTTCTTACTGATGTGATGTACTGTGAACTGCAGACTGACCCCTTCAACCGTTCCCATCTTACCGCTGACATGCTGATACCTGACACTGAATTAAAGACAAGAATTGAGGAGTTCGTCAGGTTCCAAGAATTGAAGAGGCGAGAAAGTCGTAGCAACGTGCAGAGCACCAAGGTGAGCATACAAACTACAACTGGGGAAATGTTAATTGATTAAGGTGTCCATATGACTACTGCAACTGGACAAATGTTGGAAGTATTGTTTTGGAGGTGCATTAGGGTTTTTGTGGGCAATGGAAGGATATTATAAATTGTTATGGATTGTAACTATCTAGTGCTTATCAAATTATAAAATTATAGTTAAATTTTTTTTTGAAGCCTGTAAATTTATATAAAAACTTTTTAATGTAAAATAACAATGACATAATCAATGGAAATGGATGATATTGGATCTTCACTTTTGTGGATGGAAGGCAATTATTTTGAGTTCAGGACATGGTGGTAGTGTTTTTTTGGAACAGTTTTTCTTTTGGGAGGGACTGAGTGACTGACTGGTAATGTTAGAGAGGTTGAATAATCTATATACTCCATTTAAAGTAACTGCAGTGGACAATTATTTCGAGTAAGATTTCTAGAAAGAAAAAAAAAAAAACAATTTTGAGAAGGTGGACAATTGTTCTGGAAAGGAAGTAATATTATGGAGGGTAAGTAACCTCCTTGAATAGAATTGTAGAAAAATAAGATAGTCATTGTCTCTAAGTCGGTTTGCATTTCGTGTATACTCTTAATTGGGTTGTACATCAATAATATTTGTAGTTCATATCTCATTCAATTTTCTCGAAATTGATTTCTGAAAAATATAATAAAAAATTAAAAAGTTAGGGCTGCTATAATAAGTTAGTATTTCTTAATTTATAGTCACATGTGCATGGAGATAAAAAAGATTTTTAAAAAAACGGAAGAAGCAGTAAACTTTAAAATTTTATGTGTATCAAATTTTCATTTTAGTTGGGGCCAGAACAGTAAAAGAGCAAGTCTTTTTAGTCTAAAATGTGGTTATATCCATGTATTTTTTGTCAAATAAGTATAAAATATAAGAAACACAACCCTTAGAGTTGGAGTCTAAATTGTTTCTTATTAACTATTAAAAGTAGTAAGGCAACAATCCGTTGTAGTCTAGTTGGTTAGGATACTCGGCTCACCCGAGAGACTCGGGTTTAAGTCCCGGCAACGGAATTACTTTATTTTTTTTGCAAATTGTCAAGAAGCTGATGTTCTGTGTTATTAAGATAGATCATTCTTGAAAATGACATCAAAAGATATTCCATTCTGCTGCAGTCGTTTTTGCAAATCCGTGGGCCCAAACACAATCCCTGGGAGCACCACTCCTCCCTTGGGTAGACTCTCACGTTGGTTCAAAACAATAAGAGCACACTGAAGCAGAATTATTGGGGTGCTCAAGTACCCTATTTCAGGTCCCATCACTCTTGTTACTATTTCCATATCAGGTGGTTTCATCCCAACACTCCTATGATCAGTATCACTGTAACCATGTCCAACAAACCACATCTTAAAGGAACCACTTCTCACCTCATCCTCAGATGGACCCTTTTTTCTGAAACATCCCAGGCTGAAAATTGAGGGATATTTTAAGATGATCCACCTCCCAAATGCTGTTCTACTCGAGACTTTAATGAAAATACCAACTGCAAGGTATCTGAAGATTCCCAATGGAGATTTGGCACATATCTTGACTCCGAAATGAGCTGGTTTGACACTTGACCAGAAGGTCTCTCTGTTTTTTATGTGTTCAGCTTTCTCATTGCGCCCGGGAAGACCGCGAGGGTTTTTGGCTAGAGTTTCGAGTGTCCTTCGAACAGCTGTAGAGTCTGCTGAAGGTAGCTTTATGGCCCAACGATCGATCTTCTTTTGATGTTCAATGAGTGGTCCTTTTGAGGGTGGGGGACCTGGAATCTGCAGAGCAGATGTAAAATAAATCTTTGTAATATTAATTACCTAAATATAAGTGAATAAGTATGTATAATTTCATTATCTTTTCATAGAGTAATAGTAGTACTTCATTTTGGCAAAGTGTGTGTCTATTTGTTAGGGAAGAAATGTGACTTTTTATAGCTGAAATATATGGAGATTGAAATATTAATTGTATTGATATACTGAATTTGATTAGACAAAATAGAAGAAATTGTCAATTTATGGGAAATACAATTATGAAGAGTGCAATATAATTGGTTGAAGAAGAGGTGAGGTAGAGAAGCGATAAAGATGGTGGCTCGTTGTAGAGAATGGAGTTGAAGATAAGAGATGATGATGATGATGATGCAAGGGGGTGATTAATTAGGTGGCTGGTGTAATGACTCAGCTAGGCTATATGTGCAAGTTGCATTTTTAGTTTTAACATTCATTATAATTAGACGTACAGTAAGGGTATGTCTTTTTATTGTATATTTTCTTAAAAATGTTGTATTTTATACGGATGACTCTCATATGTACCAAATCATCGACTACAAGAAAAATCTCGATAGTTTCTATTACAAATCACTAAAATTCTGTTAAAAAATTCATTATGACATAACTATGACAAAATGATTTTGTCACTGTTTATGTTGTCACAAATGCTTGTGACAGAAAATTCTGTCACAAATTTTGACAAAAATCAGTAATCATAATAGAATATTTGATTTATGTCACGTTTTGTGACGAAACTATAATGGAAAATATGATTTTTGTCACAAATTTTCGTCACAATTCACATTTTCTTGTAGAGAAAATTTGATTCAGCACAAACAAAGACTCCACAAGTTTTGGTCATTAATCTTCTTCATATCGGGTCATTTCTATACTTTCTTTGCTTAATTAGTCATTTTCTTGAATATTTATTCCTTTTGCAGTTTTAGGGTAGTGTAATAATATTACACTAAATATTTTTCACATGATATCAGAGTTTTGTTAAGGTGATAGGTTGTACAAGCCAAAATCTTTCGGTGAAAAGAAACCAATCAATGTTCCAAATGAATTGCAATGGGGTAGCGGACTTGGTATGAATTTGCTAGACTAAAAATTGTAAGTTTAGAAATATATTTATCTTAGACTCCGAAGAACAAACCACTGAAACACGAATGACAAGTGGTTAAAAATTATAATATAAATCATTTGTGACCTCAATTTAAGGATGAGCTCAACAAATATCCTTGGAATAATTTGAAAATATATTTTCTTCTCAAGAGTCGTTAGAGAAATATATGATTGAATATTTTATGTCTTGAAAAGAAGGAAAAGCTTTAAAACTCTTTAACGATACTCTCGCAGTAGAGAATTTTAGAGAATTCAACGTACTCCTTGGCGCATGAGGCACAAAAATAATTACTTCAGTCATAAATTAGACTAATTTTTTATTGAATTTTGAAATAAACTAATTTGTTTTTTGAACTATATTGATTAATTCGGTCCCTCCTCCTTTACTTTGTTTTATTGAAATGTCAAATTTATTAATATGGCGGTGAAAAAAATTTCAAGTTTAATTCATTACACAGTTGACATTACGTAAGAAAATTATAAGTCATTCAAGTAAGATTCTTAATGCAATTTGATTTATTGTAATATCATATTACTTTCTAATTCGAAGTTTGGGATCCATCCACAACCTACATGGTGGCACACAAAGCGGCCTAACATTTCTAGAGACTTCAAAGTTTTGAAAATATTGAAACCCTTCTAACTACCTTTAGTATATGAAATTTATGGTTCTAGCTTATTTTTCAAGTATATTTTGACAATCAACTTTTTTGCATCAAAATATTTATGTGGCATAATTTTCTTAGGGTTTAATGTATATCAGTTTACTGATATAAAGTCATATCAGTTGCACTAATAAGGTGATGACACTTCATTTAAAATCATGGATTTGGACGGATCGCTCCGCTCCCTCAAATTCACTTTAGTAGGTATAAGAGATTTTTAATGAGGTGTCATCACCTCATTAGTTTTGTTAAGTTGCAACTGATATACATTTTACCCATTTTCTTATAGTATAGTTCTTTTTACACATTTTAGTTTTGAAAACTTCCATTCAAACTCTAAAATAAAGAATACATTGAGCACAAAAGACACAACAATATTAATAACTTTACCCACAACCTGGACCAACTAGTTTCTTAATTTCTTTTTGAATCACATAGAACGATATATATTATTAAGAGCATATTGTCTAACAATCAAAATGTCATAGAGGAACATGCTCTCTCGAGACTTGTCAGAGCATACAAGAGACTACATTTCGCACCGATCCTAACCCCACTAGAAGAATAAAAAACATGTATACTTTAAGCCAAGAGCCAAGAGCCATAGACTAAGAATTCCCCACTAAGTCGATCTACCCGACCTACCTCACTCACGCTGGTTTTCGCGAGAGCCATGACACCAACTCAACTATTCCTCATGGACCCCTCCGAGTACAACATTTTTGAATCCTCTCCCAAACACCTCTCCCGAAAATAGAAACTCCCCACTCATTTTCTTCTTCTGAATTTAAACCCCCTTACAGTGACTAGAACCAATTGAACCTTACTTTTATTTGTCGGCTCAACTTGCCAGTCCTCCAACTTGCTTTGATCATACCTTATCCACATCCGGCCTCGAGTAGCCCCTTGGAACCTCTCGTCGCTTTCAGCCAACTATTGTAGGCTCTCTCCTCCCTCACCCCAAGGGTTGCTTTCCTCAATTCACACATCTCATCACCATGGTCAGCGATACAACAATAGTAACAAATCATAGACAACTTCTCATAAGCGAACTCCACTCTATGGTATTCACCATTCAATTTCCAAACCCTCATCTGTCGCCAAAGTGGCTTTTGAACATCCATCAGGACCCTTGTGCGATTTCCAACCCCCTTTAAAGTTCAAGGGGTCAGACTCCACAAACACACCAATGGTATTACCTATCACATGACACACCAAAAACTGAGGTGTCACAGTTCAATAGTTTCTGGAAATTCTTCGGTTCAAGCATATTTCCCACCAATGCATGGTCATTGAAAAGCCAATGGTCATCATTTATCATCTGTTTTACATCTTATTCTTAAGGAATTCAAACAAAAAAAACGAAGACTCACCCCTCCCTCCACCTGATCTGATCATTTTAGAAGCCGAAAAGTCAAAGGCCGACCTCCATACAAACGACATAGTGTCATGCATGTAGGCAAAATGGATAGGAGCTTCTTTCAGAAACCGCCCAACAATCACCCACACCGATGCCCCTTCCCGGTGAATTGGTACCGAGATAGACCGTAAGTTCACTCGAACCTCCTCTTCACCACTTACCCAGAGATCCCTCATATGGTGCTCTAACCTCTCATCCATCTCCCTCCACCCGAGATCACCCATACACACCGCACTAAACAACAGTTGCACCAACAACTGACTTGGGGTACCACACTTGTACCGACCCTGCAACCCCGCCTTACCAGATTTTCTTCTCCCGCACCAGAATCGTATACTACACTCCCACTTATAGTCGTCCCTTTCCTAAGGCCAACCTCTATAACCTTTTAAAGGCCAAGTTGCCGCCTCCCTCAACTCCCACAAAAACTTAGCAGCCAAAATTCCTAAACTCCACATTGCTATAAAACTCAAAAAGCTTCTAAAAGGTAGGAGACTTGCATAAAGAAAGAGAGACTGTTTTTATTTAGTTTATTCAAAAGCTATATGAGATTGACATGAAAACTAAATAAATTGAATATTTGATAACTTAATTATGAATTTTAATTTATTTTTATCACATAATAGTACAATGGCATAAATATCTCAGCTCATTTTTTATGGCTTATAAGCAGCTCATAATTAAACAAGTAAAAATAAAGTTTTTTTAATACTTATAAGCTAGTTCGGATACATCCCACTATTTTCATAATTACTAGTTTTTTGACCCGACATTGCTCGGGTTTTTGCTACATGAATGCATAATTTAAT